>CM075738.1:56548475-56738475 GCA_037974335.1 Prionace glauca | reverse complement strand
TCCTACCAGAAAGAACTTTAACAGGCCCAGGTCAGGGGAATATTGTTTTGTGCGCAAGCCATAAAATCATACCACACACAAGTACAGAATGTAGTGTTACAGCGACAGAGAAGGCGCAGAGAAAATCAACTCAGTAGCTAAGAGGTTTGTTCAAAAGTCTGACAGCAGCAGGGAAGAAGCTGTTCTTGGGTCGGTTGGTACGTGTTCTCAGAACTTTGCGTCTTCTTCCTGATGGGAGAAGGTGGAAGAGAGAATGTCCGGGGTGCCTGGGGCCCTTAATTATGCCGGCTGCTTTGCTGAGGCAGCGGGAAGTGTAGACAGAGTCGATGGATGGGAGGCTGGTTTGCCTGATGGATTGGGCTACATTCATGACCCTTTGTAGTTTCTTGCGGTCTCGGTCAGAGGAGGAATCATACCAAGCTGTGAAGAACCTGGGGAGACGGGACGGTTATCACAACATTGAAAAATATTTATCACACACATCTGCTTTTGTATCACAAAACAGATAGACAAGGATAGCCAGACACAACTGATTAGTGTGAAATACCCAGGATCCAACTAATGTGATCAACTACAATCAGTTCAAGCGTTTATGTCGATGATATCCTGTATGACAATATTCTGGACCCCAGAGAACAGTATAAGTAACGTGTACAGCCTTTGTATCTGCAGAATCAGCCTAGATACATTGAATATAGCAGTTGGGACGTCTTGTTGAAGCTGTACGAGGCATTGGTAAGGCCACATTTGGAGTACTGTGTACAGTTATGGTCACCCTATTGTAGAAAGAATATTATTAAACTAGAAATAACGCAGGAAAGATTTACTAGGATGCTACTGGGACTTAATGGTTAGAGGAGAGGTTGGGTCAACTGGGACATTTTCCTCTGGAGCATAAAAGACTGAGAGGTGATCTTATAGAGGTCTGTAACACAGTGGTGGGAGTGTGGAATGAGCTGCCAGATAAAGTGGTAAATGTGGGGTCTCTTCTAACATTTAAGGAAAACTTGGATGGGTTCATGGATGAGAGGGGTGTGGAGGGATATGGTCCAAGTGCAGGTCAGTGGGGCTAGGTAAAAAATGGTTTGGCACAGACAAGAAGGGCCAAAAGGCCAGTTTCTGAGCGGTAATTTTCTATGGTTCAATGGTTCTATAAAATAATGAGGGGCACAGATCAGCTCGATAGTCAACATCTTTTCCAAAACGTAGGGGAGTTTAAAACTAGAGGGCATAGGTTTAAGGTGAGAGGGGAGAGATACAAAAGTGTCCAGAGGGGCAATATTTTCACACAGAGGGTGGTGAGTGTCTGGAACAAGCTGCCAGATGTAGTATTAGAGCTGGGTACAATTTTGTTTTTCAAAAAGGCATTTGGACAGTTACATGGGTACGATGGGTATAAAGGGATATAGGCAAATGCGGGCAATTGGGACTAGCTTAGGGGTTTAAAAAAAGGGCGGCGTGAACAAGTTGGGCCGAAAGGCCTGTTTGCATACTGTAAACCTCTACGACTCTATGAGGTTCAGATCGGACTTCACAGAGTCCTGGCTATTCTCTCTCATGCATTAGGAAATGCACGAGGTCTGACATGGACACCTACAGGGTAATACATGGAAAAATAATTGCTGTATTGGTACAAATTTAAATAATCAGCAGAAGAATGAACGGAGAGGCTAGGGAGACTTTTAACTGTCTTATACCAAGAATTCATAAATGAAAGTTCCTTGTAAACAAAATTGATAATTGATAAGTGGAATATAACTGTGCAAGGAGGGGGATTGATTGGATAGCTGGCTCTAATATATACGTCAAATGGCTTCTGACTGTGTTTTTAGATGATTTCATTCTGTGATCCACATTGTATGGTGACTGCACTGTTGATAATCTCTAAGGAAGAGAGGAATGAGTCAGATGTACAAGGTTCAAGGCCACGGTAACCTAAACTGCCACTGACTGAGTGTTCCAGGCTGCCTGCAGCACAGTTCCGAGCAGATATCTGTCACTGCCGCCTCGCTGAAGCGAATGTTATTGCTCATCCCCAGATAGATCTGCCTAGCTCTCTCAACACTGTAGAATGAGTAACCAGCAAGCAGGCACAATCTGCTTTTTTTAAACAATCATTTCTTTTTCCAGCTCTTCAAATAACATAGAATCTTTACAGTACAGAAGAAGGCCGTTCAGCCCATCGAGTCTATACCGGCCACAATCCCACCCGGGCCCTATTCCTATAATCTCACACGTTTACCCTGCTAATCCCCCTGACACGATGGGGCAATACAGCAGGGCCAATCAACCTAGATGTCGAAAGATGTGCAGGTTAGGTGGATTGTCCACTAAGTTGACCCCAGTATCAGGGGATTAGCAGGGTAAATATGAGGAGCTGCGGGAGTAAGAACATAAGAACATAAGAAATAGGAGCAGGAGTAGGCCATCTGGCCCTTCGAGCCTGCCCCGCCATTCAATAAGATCATGGCTGATCTGTCGTGGCTCAGTTCCACCTTCCCGCCCTCTCCCCATAACCCTTAATCCCTTCTCTTATCAAAAACCCATCAACCCGCTTCTTAAAAATATTTAGCGAGGCAGCCTCCACCACTTCAACGGGCAGAGAATTCCAGAGATTCACCACCCTTTGAGTGAAGAAGTTCCTCCTCAACTCTGTTCTAAACCGCCTCCCCTTTACCTTGAGGCTGTGCCCCCTAGTCCTACTGTCTTTTTTGAGCGGGAAGAGTCTCTCCACCTCTATCCTATCCATCCCATTCATCATCTTATACGTCTCAATGAGATCTCCCCTCATTCTTCTAAACTCTAATGGGCCTGGGTAGGATTGTGGTGGGTGCAAATTCGATGGGCCGAATGGCTTCCTTTTGCACTGTCGGATCCTATGACCTCTATGACTTAACCCGCACACCTTTGGAGGGTGGGAGGAAACCAGAGCACCTGGAGGAAACCCACACAGACACGGGGAGAATGTGCAGACGCCGCACAGATAGTGACCGAAGCTGGGAATCGATTCCGGGTTCCTGGCCCTGTGAGGCAGCAGTGCCAACCACCGTGCCACCTCAGAAAGAAAGAAGCCACAGAATAATAAAGTGACCATATAAAGTTAGAGCCCACTTTGAAATCTGCTCCAGGGAGGTCTGGTGGCACAGTTGTGGGCATTGGCATGCTAGGCCAGCATTGATACTCTCCAATTCAGAAAGATAGTTAGTCAACCACATCGCTGTGGCTCTGGAGTCACGTGTAGGCCAGACCGGGTAAGGACGGCAGATTTCCTTCCCCAAAGGGACATTAGTGAACCAGATTGCCGAGGCCAACAGAGAATGCCGTTCTGCGAACCCCACCCACTGATTTCAGGGCAGGCGTGCTGGTAAAATCGGGGCCCTGATTTTAGATTTTTTTTATTGACTTCCAATTTCACCATCTGCCTTGGTGGGATTTGTTCCCAGATCTTGCCCCGGGCCTCTGGATGACCAGTCCAGTGACAATACCAGTCCTCCCCCTAGTGGTAACATCCCTGTCTCCGGGCTAGGTTGATAGCTGTGGAAGGTATGTTCAAAAACTGGATAAATTGGTAGATTATCGACTTGTCAATCTTTCCGATACACCTGATGGTAAGAGTGGGAGTGTTTCCTGGTGTGCAGGTTTATAAGATGATGAGGGGGGATAGATAGAGTGGACGTGCAGAGACTATTTCCTTGGGTGGATGTTGCTGTTACTAGGGGGCATAACTTTAAGGTTCATGGTGGGAGATATAGGAGGGATGTCCGAGGTAGGTTCTTTACTCAGGGAATGGTTGGGGTGTGGAATGCACTGCCTGCTGTGATAGTGGAGTCGGACACATTAGGAACTTTCAAGCAGTTATTGGATAGGCAGATGGAGCACACCAGAATGATAGGGAGTGGGATAGCTTGATCTTGGGTTTGGACATTACTCAGCACAACATTGAAGGGTCTGTACCGTTCTATGTTTCTATGTTAAGATTACAGAAGGTAATGCTAAACTACAGTACTTATTATGCATCAGCATGACCAATACAATGGAAGTCCATTGTTACCAACGATCTCTTCAGGCCTGGTACCCAAAGGAGGCAAATGATACTTAGCCTTGGTTTATTTGAGTGTTCAATATTCATAGACCAAAATTGGGGCACTAATTTCCATATCACTTTCCATCTCATACCAATATTGAGCCCTTTATCCATTTTAGGTGTGACCAGCTTAGGGTAACCTGGAAAAACCATCTCGACAATGACATCTGGCACACAATCAATGCAGATTCAGTGTGAACCATCTCTATCTATGTGTCAGTCCCAATCGCAGATACCCAGCCAGAGGTTGAAATATTCGTGCCTTAAATATTAATGTGACAACCACCACAAGGTCCACGGGGAAATCACCTATTGGTCTCTCCATGCGGCTCACTGAGTCTGAGTTCCCCCGGTAACAGGCAATGGCCTGCCTAGCTGGAACTCGCTACCTGAGCTTTTTATAGAACAACGAAAATTACAGCACAGAAACAGGCCCTTCGGCCCTCCAAGCCTACACCGACCACGCTCCCTGACTTAACTAAAACTCCCTACCCTTCCGGGGACCATATCCCTCTATTCCCATCCTATTCATGTATTAACACTCACTATCATATCTGCTTCCACTACCTCCTCTGGCAGTAGGTTCTGGGCACCCACTATAATTCTTATTGCACAGTTTAGAAAAAGAAACGACAGATTTTGAAAACAAAGCTGAGATTAACCTGTTCGATTCTCCCGACCCCTCATTTCTTTGCAAAGGAGATTTTCATTTCATTTGACTGCATTATTTTAATCTTCTGTGTAAAAAAACTTGCCTCGTACATCTCCTTTACACCTTGCCCCTCGCACCTTAACCCCCTAGTAATTGATTCTTCCACCCTGGGGGAAAAAGCTTCTGACTATCCACTCTGTCCATGCCTCTCATAATCTCGTAGACTTCTATCAGGTCTCCCCTCAACCTCTACCCTTCCAGTGAGAACAAACCAAGTTTCTCCAACCTCTCATTGATAATGTCCTCCATACCAGGTAACATCCTGGTAAATGTTTTCTGTACCCTCTCCAAAGACTCCCCATTATAAAGCCTGCCGAACTGTAGTTCCAGGCAGAGACTAATGTACGCACACCATAGTAACGGCTTTATTTTGCATTCCGTAATAAGTTATGTTCCTTTCCAGCCAGGTTTCCTGAGCCATTACAATTAAATACATAGCTTAGAATTCTTTACAACACAGCGCGTTGTTACATAGAACATAGAACATAGAACATTACAGCACAAACAGGCCCTTCGGCCCTCGAGTTGCGCCGATCACATCAACCCCACCAATCTATAGACCTATCTATAACCCCCAATCCCATTAAACCCCATATACTCATCCAGAAGTCTTTTAAAAGACCCCAGCAAGTTCGCCTCCACCACCGATGACGGCAGCCAATTCCATTCACTCACCACCCTCTGAGTGAAAAACTTACCCCTAACATCACCTCTGTACTTCCCTCCCTGCACCTTAAATCTGTGTCCTCTCGTAGCGACCATTTCAACCCGGGGAAATAGCCTCTGAGAATCCACCCTATCTATTCCTCTCAACATTTTATAAACCTCTATCAGGTCGCCTCTCAACCTTCGCCTCTCTAGGGAAAAGAGTCCCAGCTCCCTCAACCTATCTTCATAAGGCATGCCTCCCAGTCCAGGCAACATCCTTGTAAATCTCCTCTGCACCCTTTCAATAGCTTCTACGTCTTTCCTATAGTGAGGCGACCAGAACTGCGCACAGTACTCCAAATGAGGCCTGACGAGGGTCCTGTAAAGTTGCACGGAGTCAAATCCCATCACGGAATTTAAATTCAACTGATAAATCTGGGATATGGAAGAAACTAAAATCCCACCTGGTTATCTAATGTCCTTTAGGGAAGGAAATCTGCTGTTCTTACCCGGCCTGGCCTACAGTTGTCTCCAGACCCACAGCAATGTGATTGACTCTTGGAAATGGCCCAGTGAGCCACTCAGTCCTGGGGCAATAAAGGGTGGGCAACAGATGCTGGCCCACCCAATGGTGCCCATATCCTAGGAGAGGGTAAAGGAAATGGAAGAGATTCTGAAGTTCTGTTGAAGCTCTGAAGGAAAATCCACAGAGTGAACGACACAGCATTGCTACCTCACAGCGCAAAGGGGCCTGGGTTCGATTCCGACCTCGGGTGTTTGTCTGTGTGGAGTTTGCACGTCCTGCCTGCGGGTTTCCTCCTACAGTCCAAGATATGCAAGTTAGGCGAATTGGCCATGCTAAATCACCCCTTGGTGTCCCAAGATGTGTAGGTCTGATGGATTAGGCATGGTAAATGTGTAAGATTATGGGAATCGGGCGGAGGTTAGGCCCTGGATATAGAGCCGGTACAGACTCAATGGGCTGAATGGCCTCTTTCGCACTATTAGAATTCTATGGATGGGATTTTTCAACTGCGCTCGCTCCAAGAAAATCCCACCTGAGGGTGATGGAAGTTTGCATGGTCCACACCCCCGCCCGCCATGGGACAGAAAATTTCCATCTTTTGTTTTAATGTTTATCTATTAATGTCACAAATAGGCTTGCATTAATACTGCAATGAAAATTCCCTCGGCGTCGCACTCTGGTGCCTGTTTGGGTACACAGAGGGAGAATTTAGCACCTAACCAGCATGTCATTGGGACTGTGGGAGGAAACCGGAGCACCCGGAGGAAACCCACGCAGACACGGGGAGAATGTGCAAACTCCACATAGGCAGTGACCCGAAATCGAACCCGGGTCCCTGGAGCTGTGAGGCAGCAGCGCTAACCACTGCGCCACCTATGAATGGCTAAAGCGAGGAATAGGCTGGAAGCAGAATCTGTCGCGTACGGTCATGTTACACCAAGAAGTTGTTGCCGTCTGCTAATAATAAAAAAAATGAAGAATTGGCAATAGTTAGTGGGGGCCAGATTTCAATCCTGATGCTCGTGGCTAATATTGGAAGAGGTTGAAGAGGAGAAAATAACAAATTCGCGTGGAGAAGGTTTGTATTTAATTATCAGATAAAAATCACTCAGCCACATCATGGTGAAATATATCTACTGCAGTAATCTGCTCCAACAGGTCTCTTTAATGTAAAGTCGGAATAAAGATGCGGTACATGTGTTTACTTCTCAAAAGGACCGCAAGTACACCGTATCTGTGCTCGCTGCCTCTGTCAGTCCAAATCCTGGCTCTTCCTCTTTGCGGAGATAAGGCTTGTCAGCAGAGAGAGTAAAGAAAGTTATTAACAAGCGTCACAGCCCTGCTTCTGCTCAGAGGGCTGAGGTTACACAACAGCGGCGCAGGAACGGCTGAATGCCACAATGATGTGCCATTCCAGCTCACCCCACATTGCAGTCACTCTGATGCGCTGCATTCAACTCCAAATTCATGCTGCCCACACATTGCCCGTCACCAATCCCCCTCTCACCCTTCTGCCTCTCCTGAGAGAGCCAATCTCCATGGGATCGTGGCCTACTTGCTTTATCCTGCAAATCGTAAATCTTCGCCAGTGAGTCTCAAGCTTATGAGCCTCCTTACTCCTCCAAATTTACAGTTCCCTTTGTCGTGGTTACATTGCTCGATGGCCTTATCCCTCCCGGTCAACGGGTGCTATTTGGATTGGCGGTTGGTGACTAGTGGGGTGCCCCAAGGGTCGGTGCTGGGGCCTCAGCTATTTACCATTTATATAGATGATCTGGAGGAGGGAACTGAGTGCAGGGTGTCGAAATTTGCGGATGACACCAAGATTGGGGGAAAAGCAAATTGTGCGGAGGGTGTGGAGAGTCTGCAGAAGGATCTAGATCGGCTGGGCGAATGGGCCAGGAAATGGCAAATGGAATTTAATGTTGGCAAGTGTGAGGTGGTCCACTTTGGTAGGAAGAATGGTAGGAAGGACTATTACTTACGTGGCGAAAAACTGAAGCAGGCGACGGTGCAGAGGGACCTCGGGGTCCTTGTGCATGAGTCGCAAAAACCCAGCTTGCAGGTGCAGCAGGTGGTCAGGAAGGTGAATGGGATGCTGGCCTTCATAGCGAGGGGGATTGAATATAAAAGTAGGGAGGTCTTGCTGCAGCTGTATAGGGCATTGGTGAGGCTGCAGCTGGAGTACTGTGTGCAGTTTTGGGTGCCGCACCTGCGCAAGGATATTTTGGCCCTGGAGGGAGTGCAGAGGAGGTTTACTAGGCTGATACCGGAGTTGAGGGGGTTGAGCTATGAGGAGAGGCTGAATACACTAGGCTTGTACTCGTTAGAGTTTAGAAGAATGAGGGGAGATCTCATTGAGACGTATAAGATGATGAATGGGATGGATAGGATAGAGGTGGAGAGACTCTTCCCGCTCAAAAAAGACAGTAGGACTAGGGGGCACAGCCTCAAGGTAAAGGGGGGGCAGTTTAGAACGGAGTTGAGGAGGAACTTCTTCACTCAAAGGGTGGTGAATCTCTGGAATTCTCTGTCCGTTGAAGTGGTGGAGGCTGCCTCGCTAAATATTTTTAAGATGCGGGTTGATGGGTTTTTGATAAGAGAGGGGATTAAGGGTTATGGGGAGAGGGCGGGAAAGTGGAACTGAGCCACGACAGATCAGCCATGATCTTATTGAATGGCGGGGCAGGCTCGAAGGGCTAGATGGTCTACTCCTGCTCCTATTTCTTATGTTCTTATGTTCTATCCCTGCACTCTCATCTCCGACAAGCCTCCTCAGTCCCCCAGGGGATGGCCTGGTTTTTTAATTATTCATTTGTGGACCATGGGCGTTGCTGGCTTTCCAGCATTTATTGCCCACCCCTAGTTACCCCGGGGGCAAAGAACAAAAAATTACAGCACAGGAACAGGCCCTTCGGCCCTCCAAGCCTGCACCGACCATGCTGCCCCGACTGAACTAAAACCTTCTATCCTTGTGGGGACCACATCCCTCTATTCCCATCCTAGTCATGTACTTGTCAAGACGCCCCTTAAAAGTCACTACTGTATCCGCTTCCATTACCTCCCCTGGCAACGAGGTCCATTCACCCGCTACTCTGTAAAAAATCTGCCTTATACATCTCCTTTAAACCTTGCAGTTGAGAGTCAACCACATTGCTGTGGCTCTGGAGTCACGTGTAGGCCAGACCAGGTAGGGACGGCAGATTTCCTCCCCTAAAGGACATTAGTGAACCAGATGGGTTTTTCCAACAATGGTTTCACTGTCATCAGTAGATTCTTAATTCCAGATATTTTTTATTGAATTTAAATTCCGCCATCTGCAGTGGCGGGATTCGAACCCAGGTCCCCAGAACATTAGCTGAGTTTCTGAATTAATTATCTCACGATGATACCACTAGGCTATCGACTCGAGGTATTATCGTTAAACTATTAATCCAGAATCTCAGCTGAAGTCCGAATGCCGCCGCGGCAGATTTTGAATTCAATAAAACAGATATCCAGAATTAAGAATCTGCTGATGACCATGAAACCATTGGAAAAACCCATCTGGTTCACTAATGGGCGGCACAGTGGTTAGCACAGCTGCTTCATAGCACCAGGGGCCTGGGTTCGATTCCCGGCTCGGGTCACTGTCTGTGTGGAGTTTGCACATTCTCCCCGTGTCTGCGTGGGTTTCCTCCGGGTCCTTCGAATTCCTCCCACAATCCGAAAGTCATGCTGGTTAGGTATTAACGTAAGCCTACTCTGTGACACTAAAAAATAAATTTAAACTAATGTCCTTTAGGGAAGGAAATCTGCCGTCCCTACTCGGTCTGGCCTAGGTGTGACTCCAAAGCCACAGCAATGTGGTTGATTCTCAACTGCCCTCCGAAATGGTCTTGCAAGCCACTCAGTTCAAGGGCAACCAGGGCAATAAATTGCTGGCCAACCAGCGATGCCCGTGTCCCATGAATGTGTAAATAAAAAAGACTCTCCGTCAGACCACTTTCCTTTGTCTTCCTGAGCCCCAGGTTCTGGAATTAGATACCTTCTGTCATCCTCTCCCCTCTATCACCCTCCTTGAAAGACCACGAGAGAGATTCTCCAGCCCCCCCCCCAAACCACGTGTTTCCCGCCAGTGGGAGGGGGGGGGATGTTGTTTGCTAGCAGCAGAATTTTCCAGTCCCGCCATTGTCAGTGGGACTCCTTAGCGTCACTCCATGCCGGCGGGAAGCCAGCGGGCGGGGTTGTGCTGCCAGCGGGACTGGAGAATCCCACCAGCTTGAATGGCCGGAGAATTTTTGCCCATCTCTCTGACCACCAGGCTATTAATTATCCTTCCCAATATCATCATCTCTGCTTGGTTCAATCTGCTTCTGCCTCCATAATGTACCCTAGAATTTCTTCTACTTTAAAGGCGCTATATAAAGGCACATTATTTGTTGGATTGGCCATGCTAAATTGCCCCTTAATTGAAGTTTTTTTGCTACTGTCACAAATAAGCTTGCATTAACATTGCAATGAAGTTACTGAGAAAATCCCCTAGTTGCCACACTCCGGCACCTGTTTGGGTACAGCGAGGGAGAATCTAGCACGGCCAATGCACCTAACCAGCACGTCTTTCAGATTGTGGGAGGAAACCCAAGCAGAAATGGGGAGAATGTGCAAATTTCATCCAGTTTCAAGCCAGGAATCGAACTGGGTCCTGACGTTGTGAGGCAGCAGTGCTAACCACTGTGCCCCCCTTAGTGTCCAAAGATGTGCGAGTTAGGTTGATTGGCCATGATAAATCACCCTTTAGTGTGAGGGGGAGATTAGCAGGGTGTGGTTGGTTACTGCCTGGATGGGATTGGTGCCAGTTCAGGCTCAATGGGCTGAATGGCCTCCTTCTGTACTGTAGGGATTCTATGATCTATAAGTCAAAATTCTCACTGGGCTTCAAGTTGTGAGCAATGAGTTTAATTCCAGACTCCACCAGTCTACTGGCTTCTTGGTAGCTGTTTTGCACTTTACTGAAATTGATTTCAAGTTGAACATGACAAATGAAAATAAATATTTCGAACTGAATAACGGAATGGTGGGTTATTTCACCAGTCTCCACACTGGCAGCATGCGAGACACTCAGCTCTATCATCACAGCTTGTCCACTACTGACTGACTCAAACTGGGAAACCTGAATTGAGAAATCCGGCTCACACACAGTAAATTACAAATTTCTTTTCACATGGCGGACTTGTTATCACAGTAAAAAGTCTGACAACACCAGGTTTTAGTCCAATCTATTTATTTGATAATATACTCACAAGCTTTCGAGGGGACTGCCTCTTCGTCAGGTGAATGGAGAGTTCTGGCCTCAGACAGAGCATATAAAGCACAGACAGTTTAGAGATTACTGATTAGAATGCGAATCCGTAATCTGTAAACTGTCTGTGCTTTATATGCTCTGTCTGAGGCCAGAACTCTCCATTCACCTGACGAAGAGGGAAACCTCGAAAGCTTGTGAGAATATTATCAAATAAATCGGTTGGACTAAAACCTGGTGTTGTCAGACTTTATACTGTGTTTACGCCAGTCCAACGCCGGCTCATCCACATCAGGACTTGTTATCCACAGGTTTAATAGCGCAAGATCACAAAAAAGAAAGGTAAAGAGAGAGGTTGTAGTGGGTGCAAAGTGGTTACTATCCTGCCCATTTTTACAGGGCCTGTCCTTTTGGACTTGTCCCAACACCATTCCTCTTCCCACACCTAGTGGAGCGCTAAGGCAGACTTCTGTTTGTTCCCATAGCAAATCGTTCCCCAAATAGGTACCAGTCTGTCGCCAGAAGCTTATAACTTGAAGGGGTGCCACTCCAAGCTGCCTTTAAGATAAGAAAGTGACCTCCTCCACAGTACATGAAGACAAGATACAGGGCTCAAGATCATTGCCCTCTCCTCTCACTGCTTGCTCACCTGCCTCTAAAACAAGAACACATTTTAATCTCACCTTTTCAGCGAGGCCATTTGAACTGCTGTAGGGAGCCTTGTGGCGCAGTGTATAGATTCCCTGTCTCTGAGCCAGGAGCTCTAGGTTCGAGTCCCACCCCAGAACTTGATGGCCAAGGAAAATGCATCCATAACGCGGCCAAACAGGTTGAGTGTCAACTGCAAAATTCTTCCAAACTGGTCAATTCCTGTCTTTGGGAGCGGGAGAGACTCCAGCTGGAATTTTATCGTCCCGCTGCTTTTGTGTAATTGTCCCAAAGCCCACACCGATCCTGGGATCATTCTTCCCAGAGTTACCTTTTAGATGCCAAGGGAATGAAATACTTCCAGTGATACTCTTGGCATTGCCTCACAGCGCTAGGGACCCGTGTTCGATTCCTGGATCGGGTCACTGCCTGTGTGGAGTTTGCATGTTCTCCCCATGTCTGTCTGGGTTTTCTCTGGTCTCCTCCCACAGTCGGAAAGACGTGCTGGTTGGATGCATTGGGCGTGTTAAATTCTCCCTCAGTGTACCCGAACAGGCGCTGGTGTGTGGCGACTATGGGATTATCGCAGTAATTCAATTGAGGTGTTAATGTAAGCCTACTTGTGACACTAATAAATAAACTTAAATCTCACCACACGCACAGGCTCAAAAAATTCACCCTTCCTGTAGAAATTGAGATTCACGAGGCCCATTTCAACAGAAACCATCATTAGTGTAATAGGCAATGAGTTAAGATAAGAAAGTGGCCTCCTCCACAGTACATGAAGACAAGATACAAGGCTCAAGATTATTGCCCTCTCCTCCCATTGCTTGCTCACCTGCCTCTAAAACAAGAACACATTTTAAACTCACCTTTTCAGTGAGGCTATTTCTGAGACCATTTGAACTGCTGTAGGAAGTCTTGTGGCGCAGTGGATAGACCCTCCGTCTCTGACCTAGAAGCTTTGGGTTCGAGTCCCACCCCAGGACTTGATGGCTAAGGATAAATGCATCTGTAACACGGCCAAACAGGTTGAGTGTCAACCTACAAAATTCTTCCAAACTGGTCAATTCCTGTCTTTGGGAGCGGGAGAGATTCCAGCTGGAATTTTATTGCCCATCCCGCCTGCCACAGGAATCGAATTGGACGAGGGGTAGAACATGGAAAGGTCCGTTGACATTGGGACGAGCGAGGCTGTAAAATCCCTCCCTCCTGGCCAGCACTGGTTAACACTGCTGCCTCACAGCACCAGGGACCTGGGTTCGATTCCTGGCTTGGTCACTGTCTATGCGCAGTTTGCACATTCTCCCCGTGTCTGCGTGGGTTTCCTACCAAATCCAAAGGTGTGCAGATTAGGTGGATTGGCCATGCTGAATTGCCCCTGAATGTCAGGAGGACTAGTGAGGGTAAATGCGTGGGGTTATGGGGATAGGACATGGGTGGGATTGTTGTCGGTGCAGACTTGACAAGCCAAATGGGCCGAGGGGAGGTGATGCCCTGGTGGTATTATTGCTAAACTATTTCTCTGGAAACTCAGCCAATGTTCTGGGGACCCAGGTTCGAATCCCATCACGGCAGATGGAAGAGTTTGAATTCAATAAAATAAATCTAGAATTAAGAATCTACTGTTGACCATTAAACCTTTGTTGGAAAAACCCATCTGGTTCACTAATGTCCTTTTGGGAAGGAAGTGTTGTGTCTAAAACCTATCAGCAAAACCTGTAGCAGTCTCAGGACTTGTGTTCAACTGCTTTAGATGACTTTTTCCTCCACTTTGAACCATTTAGATAAATTTATCTCATACCTTCATTATCTCAGCGTAAAAACACACGCATGCCCCGAACAGGATTAGACAGGGTGGATTCAGAAACTATTCCAATAATAAAAAGAAACTATGGAATCTATTGATGACCATGGAATCTAATAATGAGGTGCATAGAACCCTACAGTGCAGAATCAGGCCCTTCGGCCCATCGAGTCTGCACCGAACACAATCCCACCCAGACCCTATCCCCATATCCCTACACATTTACCTGCTAATCCCTCTAACCTACACATCCCAGGACACTAAGGGGCAATTTTTAGCATAGCCAATGAACCTAACCCGCACATCTTTGGACTGTGGGAGGAAACCGGAGCACCCGGAGAAAACCCACGCAGACACGAGGAGAATGTGCAAACTCCACACAGGCAGTGACCCGAGCCGGGAATCGAACCCAGGACCCTGGAGCTGTGAAGCAGCAGTGCTAACCAACGATGATGAATTTACTGATGACTGTCTCTCTGTCATATGAATCATAGAAATAATAGAAATTCTACAGTGTAGAAGGAGGCCACTCGGCCCATCGAGTGAGGAAAGACTAAGTCATTTAGGATTGAGAAGAGTGAGAGGGGGATCTCATAGAAACTTATAAAATTCTAATAGGATTAGACAGGGTAGATTCAGAAAGAATGTTCCCGATGGTGGGGGGAGTCCAGAGCTAGGGGTCATTGTTTGAGGATAAGGGATAAACCTTTTAGAACTGAGGTGAGGAGAAATTTCTTCACTCAGAGGGGGGTAAATGTGTGGAGTTCACTCCCACAGACAGTGGTTGAAGCCAAAACATTGTGTGATTTTAAGAAGAAATTAGATATAGCTTTTGGGGCTCAAGTGATTAAAGGATATGGGGGGGGGGGGAGCAAATCAGGATATTGAATTTGATTATCAGCCACGACCAAAATGAATGGTGGAGCAGGCTTGATGGGCTGAATGGCCTACTCCTAGTTTCTGTGTCTCTACCAACTCCCACATTGGGTCATCTGTCTTGTGTTCTTCAGCTTGCTGCAATCTCTCCCAGTTACAGTTTAATATTCAACACATTTGTCCCTCTCTTTAGTTTAGTTTAGGTTAGCACTGCTGCCTCACAGCGCCAGGGTTCAATTCCGACCTTGGGTCACTGTCTGTGTGGAGTTCGCACATTCTCCCCGTGTCTGCGCGGGTTTCCTCCGGGTGTTCCGGTTTCCTCTCACAGTCCAAAGACGTGCGGGTTAGGTGGATTGGCCATGGTTTGAGGGGGGATAAGCAGGGTAATCACATGGGGTTACGGGAATAGGCTGTGGGTGGGATTGTGATCGGTGCAGACTCAATGGGCCGAATGGCCTCCTTCTGTACTATCGGAATTCTGACGGAGAGTCAGATGGACGCAAGCTGCTGTCAGACCTTCTGAGTTTTTCCAGCGTCCTCTGATCTTGTTCCAGATTCCAACAACCGCGGTATTTTGCTCGTCTTTCTGTCAGGGAGTTTTGGTTTTAGCTGCTCCTTGTGGGCCCAGTCCTAACCTCGGGGACATTCACACTTTTCTTCATCCTGACAGCTGCCTCAGTCCAGAGATTCTTTTTGGAATGTTCAGCAATAACTTCCTCCTTTGGGCATTGGCCTCCTCATTAAACACATCCGTCAGCATTACATTTCCCAATAAAAGCCACTGTTCTAAAAGAACGTCCTTCGTATAATATGCTTAAAAAGAGAGAGAGGGTTATGAAGTGGATACTGTGATATCCTTCAGCAGTTGAATAGAATCTGATCACCAAATTTGCGTCTCCCTCCGCAAAGAAATACAATTGAGATTAATGAACAGAACTGATTGTAATTTCCGCGGGATTTTCCATCGTATATGTCAGTTACAGTTCCACTTTAGTTCTGCCCATTCCCCTATTCTCAACTCAAGAATAGAAACAAGTCCAATAAAGAGAATATTGGCATCGCTGCAGTCACTGGTCTTTTCGTCATTCTTCACCCATTTTATTTATTCGTCACAAGTGAGGCTTGCGTTAACACTGCAGTGAAGTTACTGTGAAATTCTACTCGGCGAAGGACAAAGAACAAAGAAAATTACAGCATAGGAACAGGCCCTTCGGCCCTCCAAGCCTGCACTGACTATGCTGTCCACCCAAACTGAAGCCCCCTACTCTTCTGGGGATCGTATCCCTCTATTCCCATCGCTATTCATGTATTTGTCAAGATGCCCCTTAAAAGTCACTACTGTATCTGCTTCCACCACCTCCCCCCAGCAGCGAGTTCCAGGCACCCACTTATAGAATATAGAACCCTACAGCACAAACAGGCCCTTCAGCCCACATGTTGCGCCGATCACATCTATACCTACCAAGCCATAGAACTATCTGTAACTCCCAATCCCATTAGATCCCATGTACTCATCCAGAAGTCTTTTAAAAGACCCCAGCGAGTTCGCCTCTACCACCACCGATGGCAGCCAATTCCACTCACTCACCATCCTCTGAGTGAAAAACTTACCCCTAACATCTCCTCTGTACCTGCTCCCCAGCACCTTAAACCTGTGTCCTCTCGTAGCAACCATTTCAGCCCTGGGAAATAGCCTCCGAGAATCCACCCTATCTATTCCGATCAACATTTTATAAACCTCTATCAGGTCGCCTCTCAACCTTCGTCTCTCCAGGGAGAAGGGATCGAGCTCCCTCAACCTATCTTCATAAGGCATGCCTCCCAATCCAGGCAACATCCTTGTAAATCTCCTCTGCACCCTCTCAATAGCTTCCACATCCTTCCTGTAGTGAGGCGACCAGAACTGCGCACAGTACTCCAAGTATCTGTAAAAAAAACCTGCCTTGTAAATCTTCTCTAAACCTTGCCCTCTGCACCTTAAACCCATGTCCCCTAGTAATTGACTCTCCCACCCTGGGAAAAATCTTCTGACTGTCCACAGTTACCAGACCCCCGGTGCCTACTTGGATCAATGTATCTAACCAGCAAGTCGCTCAGAATGTGGGAGGAAACTGGAGCACCTGGGGGAAACCCGCACAGACATGGGCAGAATGTGCAAACTCCACACAGACAGTGACCCAAGCCGGGAATCGAATCTGGATCCCTGGCGCTGTGAAGCAGCAGTGCTAACTGCTGTGCCACCGTGCCACCCCATTTATTAGCTAAAGTTTTCAAGTTTATTTATTCATGTCACAAGTAGGCTTACATCAACATTGCAATGAAGTTACTGTGAAATTCCCCTAGCTGCAACAATCCAGTGCCTGTTTGGGTGCACCGTGGGAGAATTTGTGGTCAATACACCTAACCAGCACATCTTTTGGACTGTGGGAGGAAACCGGAACACCCGAAGGAAACCCACGCAGACACTGGGAAAATGTGCAAACTCCACACAGACCCAAGCTGGAAATTGAACCTGGGTCCCTGCTATTGGAGATTCGGGGTAGGAGCAGTTTGAGGGACTATTCGTTGATATGCATACTGAAAGCGCTAGACACCAAACATAATCAATATTAGGTTTTTAATGACTCGTGTATAAGGAGAAACAAACTCTGCAAGTTCTTCTGAGGTTACCAACAAAAATCTTGGCGATTATAATCTATTACAACAAATCAGAAACAAGGCATCTTTCTAATTCTTCATTTGCATATATATTCACCAATTATATCCTAATTCCTTGTCCTTTCTTATGAAAATCTGTCTTCTGCTAATCCTTCATTTGTATAGCATATCCCCATATCTAGCCTTTGGTATTTGTTATGGAAAAACCTGGTTTTGCTTACCCTCTGGTGAAGGCCGAAGAATGTTATGGGGCCTATGCAGATGAAAATTAGCCTGTTCATGCTGAGTGGCAGACATCGACCCCATTCGAAGATCTGACAGTTGGTAAACATTTTCCATGAGTTTAGGAGTCAGAAGATAATGCTGCAACTTTATAAGACCCTTGTCAGACCCCACTTGGAGTACTGTGCGTAGTTCTGGTCGCCTCACTACAAGAGGGATGTGGAAGCTATTGAGAGGGTGCAGAGGAGATTTACAAGGATGTTGCCTGGATTGGGAGGCATGCCTTATGAGGGTAGGTTGAGGGACCTCAGTCCTTTCTCCCTGGAGAGATGAAGGTTGAGAGGTGACCTGATAGAGGTTTATAAGATGTTGAGAGGTATAGATCGGGTAGATCCTCAGAGGCTGTTTCCCAGGGCTGAAATGGTCGCTACGAGAGGACACAGGTTTAAGGTGCTGGGGAGCAGGTACAGAGGAGATGTCAGGAGTAAGTTTTTCACT
The DNA here is from genome assembly GCA_037974335.1 of Prionace glauca. Classification (NCBI taxonomy): domain Eukaryota; kingdom Metazoa; phylum Chordata; class Chondrichthyes; order Carcharhiniformes; family Carcharhinidae; genus Prionace; species Prionace glauca. Next base: position 56,720,515 of record CM075738.1, on the reverse strand, counting down.
CAGAGGGTGGTGGGTGAGTGGAATTGGCTGCCATCGGTGATGGTGGAGGTGAACTCGTTGGGGTCTTCTGGATGAGTACATGGGATTTAATGGGGTTGAGAGTTATAGATAGGCCTGGTAGGTATGGATATGATCAGCGCAACTTGTGGGCCGAAGGGCCTGTTTGTGCTGTAGTGTTCTATGTTCTAAAATTTGAAGGAGTCAGGTTGAATCAAGAGAAAAATTACTGTACAGAGGAAGCATGAAACTTTAATTTGAACAATTGAACTTCTTCACTGGTGCTGAGAGACAGCAGTGCCAACATTGTGGCACCGTGCCGCCCACATTGGTAGCAAAAGGAGAAATGAAAATGTTCTGGGATACGAGAAAAGTTTCCAACACATTAGGATTGCCAGGCTTGAAAGAGTCAGAAATGAGATTGTACTGAAATCAATAGATGGTGCTGCAATGTCAAGAGTATCAGTGGAAATATTTCACTCCCTTGACATCTAAAGGCTAATTTTGGGAAGAATGATCCCAGGATTGGTGTGGGCATTGAGATAATGCCACAAAGGCAGCTCATCTTACCACGTCCAATATAACGCTCAACTAACATGAAACAGAGTGGCACAGTGATTACCACTGCTGCCTCAGTGCCAGGGACACGGGTTCAATTCCAGACTTGAGTCATTGTCTCCGTGTAGAGTTTGCACGTTCTCCCCGTGTCTGCGTGGGTTTCCTCCTGTTTCCTTCCATAGTCCAAAGATGTGCCAGTTAGGTTGGATTGGCCATGCTAAATTGCCCCTTAGTGTCAGGGGAACTAACTTAGAACCCTACAGTGCAGAAACAGGCCCTTCGGCCCATCGAGTCTGCACCAAACACAATCCCACCCAGACCCTATCCCCATATCCCTACACATTTACCTGCTAATCCCTCTAACCTACACATCCCAGGACACTAAGGGGCAATTTTTAGCATAGCCAATGAACCTAACCCACACATCTTTGGACTGTGGGAGGAAACCGGAGCACCCGGAGAAAACCCACGCAGACACGAGGAGAATGTGCAAACTCCACACAGGCAGTGACCCGAGCCGGGAATCGAACCCAGGACCCTGGAGCTGTGAAGCAGCAGTGCCAACCACTGTGCTACCGTGCCGCCCTAGGGGGGTAAACATGTAGGTTAATGGGAATAGAGCCTGGGTGAAATTGTTGTTGTTGCAGACTCAATGGGCCAAATGGCCTCCTTCTGTTCTGTAGGGATTCTATGATTCGGAAGTGCTGCCATTTAAGTGTAGCCACCATTTTAGTTTCGGAGAGCTGAGAGAGTGAACAGGCTATCAGGCCTCTGGGTTCAGTGGCGTGTTATCTTATACAGCCTCTTTAGTTTTCTTATCTAATCCTGAGGCTAATTAGGGAAGTGATGGCCTTGTGGTATTATCGCTAGGCTACTAATCCAGAAACTCAGCTAATATCTGGGGACCCGGGTTCGAATCCTGCCACGACAGATGGTGGAATTTGAATTCAATAAAAAAAATCTGGAATTAAGAATCTACTGATGACCATTGTCAATTATCAGAAAAATCCATCTGGTTCACTAATGTCCTTTAGGGAAGGAAATCTGCCATCCTTACCTGGTCTGGCCTACATTTGACCCAAAGAGTTCATAGAATCCTACTGTGTAGAAGGAGGCCATTCAGCCCATCGAATCTACACCAATCCCTATCTCCATAACCCCATGCATTTAGCTAGTCCCCCTGACACTAAGGGCCAATTTAGCACAGTCAATCCGCCTAACCCACACATTCGGACTGTGGGAGGAAACTTGAGTACCCGAAGGAAACCCACGCAGACACGGGGAGAACGTGCAAACTCCACAAAGACTGTGACCCATGTCAGGGATCGAGCTCAGGTCCCTGATGCAGAGAGACTGGCAGTGACCCCAGAGCCGCAGCGATGTGGTTAACTCTCAACTGCCCTCCAAGGGCAACTAGGGATGGGCAATAAATGCTGACCGGCTAGCGACACCCACGTCCCACGAATGAATAAAAAAAATACTGCTATTGTATATCTTAAAAGCTCCAACCATCCTACAGAGTGGAAACCGGGCACGGGGGAGAGATCGGAATGGAATGGTTCTGAACAGGATCATCCCAGAGTTGATGCGCCCAGTGAGGGTGATGAGGGCAGAATGATTTCCCGCTCGGCCCCAGGGCCCTGTGTAACACACCGAGGGAATGCTGCCTTCTCAGAAACACTGCGGGTTTATAGCGAAGGAATGGAGCCCAGCCGAATAAATCGGATTGTCACCCAGAGATCATTACTGTGTGGGTTATCTCATAAAGAGAGCTCTGTTATTAACTCAGTCTATCACCGATTTGAAATTCTGAAATAAAAACACTAAGTGGACTGATCCGGCGAACAAAAAAACAGGAGATTAAACGTTCGGGAGTGTTATTGTTTTCCGAGTGAATATAATGACTTGAGCCGGGAATCAGGAATTCTTCACAGACACTTAAGTCCCATCACATGAGCAGAATGTGGTAAAAATGATAAATTTTGCAGTCTTTCATTTCAATTGATGTGACGTTTGGATAAGCATCACAAACTATTTGCTATTGTGTTTGTGACATGCCATTAATATGTAATTTGCATTGCCTACACGGTGAAATGGTTTGTGTGGACAGGGAAATGTTTGCAATTGCTGAATCAAAGCAAAAAGCCTCGAGGGAAATGAGTTTGCCTTTTCAATTTCCCTCCACTTTAATGAAAATTGTTGCCATTCCAAACCGTTTCTAAAAAGAAAAGGGCGCCATGGACAATTTGGGCCAAAGGGCCTGTTTCCATGCTGTAAACCTCTATGACTGCTCCTGTCACATCGCCCCCTCTGGGAGACTCAGGAACTGCGAGGGCAGAGTGCCTGAGGGGAATCGGTTTTGTAAAATTGCCATGAGGCGAACCCAAATGACACAAAATCCAGGTTAAGTTCGAGTCTATCATTCCCGTTGGCAGAACAGCAGATCTCCGATAATGGCGCTGGCTAATATTCAGCATCGGATTAGCTGAACCGGTCTAGGACATAGAACACTACAGCACAAACAGGCCCTTCGGCCCACAAGTTGATCATATCCCTACCTACCAAGCCTATCTATAACCCTCAATCCCATGAAATCCCATGTACTCATCCAGGAGTCTTCTAAAAGACCCCAGCGAGTTCGCCGCTATTACCACCGATGGCAGCCGATTCCACTCACTCACCACCCTCTGAGTGAAAAACTTACCCCTAACATCTCCTCTGTACCTGCTCCCCAGCACCTTAAACCTGTGTCCTCTCATAGTGACCATTTCAGCCCTGGGAAACAGCCTCCGAGAATCCACCCTATCTATACCTCTCATCATATAAACCTCTATCAGGTCGCCTCTCAACCTTCGTCTCTCCAGGGAGAAGAGACCTAGCTCCCTCAACCTATCTTCATAAGGCATGCCTCCCAATCCAGGCAACATCCTTGTAAATCTCCTCTGCACCCTCTCAATAGCTTCAACATCCTTCCTGTAGTGAGGCGACCAGAACTGCGCACAGTACTCCAAGTGGGGTCTGACAAGGATCCTATAAAGTTGCAGCATTACCTCCCGACTCCGAAACTCAATCCCTCGGTTAATGAAGGCCAGTACACCATACGCCTTCTTGACCACATCCTCTACCTGCGAGGTCGATTTAAGAGTCCTATGGACCTGGACCCCAAGGTCTAAGTTTGTCATTGTACTGCGTTGGCTAGGGCAGAGTTAGACCGCACAAAAGTGTGAAACCATGGGGTGTTCACCAAGCCATCATCTAGAATTTCCCTGTGAAAGGATGTGCAAAACTCTGAGAGTACAGCTACATCTGTGAGAACATTAAAGGGTGGGGTTGTTCACGCCTGCGGGATCCTCCAGTCCCTCCGGCAGCGTACCCCTGCTCGCAGGTTTCCTACCGGCGAGGGGCGACGTCAATGGGACGTCACTTCCCATTGACAGCAGCGGGTCTGGAGAATCCTGCCACTAGCAAACAATATGCCACCTCCCACTGGCGGGAATCACATGACTGGGAGGCCGGAGAATCTCACCCAGAGTATTGTTAGCCAGAGAGAAGACAAAATTGAAACAGCAAGTGAGGCAGTGGAGTAGTGATGTGGTCACTGGACTAGCAATCCATCGACCCAGAGTAATGTTCTGGGGACCCGGGTTTGAATCCCACCACAGCAGATGGTGAAGTTTGAATTCAATAAAAATCTGGAATTAAAAGTCTAATGATAACTGTGAAACCAGTGTTGATTGTCATAAAAACTTATCTGGGGGCACGGTAGCACAGTGGTTAGCACTGCGGTTTCACAGCTGCAGGGACCTGGGTTCGATTCCCGGCTCGGGTCACTCTCTGTGTGGAGACTGCACATTCTCCTCGTGTCTGCGTGGGTTTCCTCCGGGTGCTCCGGTTTCCTCCCACAGTCCAAAGATGTGCGGGTTAGGTTGATTGGCCGTGTTAAAATTGCCCCTTAGTGTACTAGGATGCATAGGTTAGAGGGATTAGCGGATACAATATGTAGGGATGTGGGGTCGGGCCTGGGTGGGATTGTGTTCGGTGCAGACTTGATGGGCTGAAGGGCCTCTTTCTGCACTGTAGGGTTCTATGATTCTATGATGGTTCACTAATGTCCTTTAGGGAAGGAAATCTGCCATCCTTACCCAGTCTGGCCTACAAGTGACTCCAGAGTCAACCACATTACTCCAGAGTCACTTGTAATGTGGTTGACTCTTAAATGCCCTCGGGGATGGGCAATAAATGGTGGCCCTCCCAGCGATGCCCACATCCCATGAATGAATCGTAGGATGTTATAGTGCAGGAGGCCATTCAGCCCACATAGCCCGTACTGACTACAATCCCATTGAGGCCTTATCCCCATAACCCCCACACATATATCCTTTGACACAAGGACCAATTTAGCATGGCCTACCTAACCCGCACATCTTTGGACTGCGGGAAGAAACTGGAGCACCCTCAGGAAACCCATGCAGACACAGGGAGGATGTGCAGACTCCACACAGACAGTGACCCCAGGGCCGGAATTGAACCCGGCTCCCTGGCGCTGTGAGGCAGATGTGCTTGCCCTAAATGAATGAATGGAAACAAACCTCAGCACGAAGCGGGAAAGTGGACATCGTGTAGGAGTGGGAGATTCCACCATCGCGTTTGTTGACCATGATGAAAAAACAAGGTGGACATTTTGGAAATGGTACGACAAGTGGGCATCCCCTCCAGCAGGGAGGAGGGTGAGAACGACCACGTATCCCAACATTGAAGAAGCTTTGATAACGGGGTCAAGGCAGCCTGAGCAGAGAGCGTTCCCAACTCCAGTCCAATCCTTGAGGAAAAAGGGAGTCTCCCTGGCAAAGAGATGGGGTAAACACAGTAAGAAGCCTCACAACACCAGGTTAGAGTTTAGAAGAATGAGGGGAGATCTCATTGAGACATATAAGATGATGAATGGGATGGATAGGATAGAGGTGGAGAGACTCTTCCCGCTCAAAAAAGACAGTAGGACTAGGGGGCACAGCCTCAAGATAAAGGGGGGGCGGTTTAGAACAGAGTTGAGGAGGAACTTCTTCACTCAAAGGGTAGTGAATCTCTGGAATTCTCTGCCCGTTGAAGTGGTGGAGGCTGCCTCGCTAAATATTTTTAAGAAACGGGTTGATGGGTTTTTGATAAGAGAGGGGATTAAGGGTTATGGGGAGAGGGCGGGAAGGTGGAGCTGAGCCACGACAGATCAGCCATGATCTTATTGAATGGCGGGGCAGGCTCGAAGGGCTAGATGGCCTACTCCTGCTCCTATTTCTTATGTTCTTATGTTCTTATGTTAAAGTCCAAGCGGTTTATTTGATAGTAAACCCACAAGCTTTCGGGAACCGCTGTTCCTTCGTCAGGCGTGTGGAAACTTTCCACACACACACACACAAGAACCTTCCACACACCTGACAAAGGAACAGCTTGTGGCGTTTACTATCAAATAAACCTGTTGGATTTTAACTTGTTGTTGTGAGACTTCTTACTCTGTTTACCCCAATCCAACGCTGGCATCTCTACATCAAAGAGGTGGGGTCAACCTGGCAGTGCCAGCCTGTGCCATGGGCACATTGCCATGCCACTATCTGACCATGTCTCCCTCTCCCCCAGGGTTGTGGGGGGCAATACTTACCTTTGCACCCCAGGGTGACCCCTTTGACACATCCACATCTGTGAGAACCTGTTGTAAACCCACGCCGCTGTGATATCACATAGACATGGCGCCAATAAACGGCGAGGGTGCAGGTTAGTGATAAAACCCATTCACAGCCGTATAACGCAGGTTCTCACCCACCATGGCGTGGGGGCGGGAAAGATCAGACATTGCGATCCCGCCGACAGGAACTATAACTTCTGGAACTTGAGCCCCCATTGGCCATCACACAGACAGCGAATTTAGGCTCACAAACACCCCTCATTGTGACAATCACTAAATCAGTTCTAGACTTCCTGGCAATTTCCCCAATCTCATTGCTGCAGACTTCATCTCACAGCGTGAGAAAATAACGGCCAAATACAGTTGATGCCTGTAATAAGTCTGCAGAGGCAGAAATCCCTTCACCAACATCTCTCTATTTACCTTCCAACACCGGTACACAGAGTGCCATCAGTCAGCGGTGCACCTTCGGGAGTGCCAGAGGAACTGACACGCCCGGTTAAATACAAGGAGAAGACTCCCTGATTGGCCCATCAGTTGACTCCTTAATCAGGAAGTTCATATTCCAATAGGCCGAACTCAATGGCCTGATTGAAGTCACTACAATGCCAGAAACCTGGAATACTGAACAGAAAGTGCCGGAAAAGCTCGGCATGTCCGGCAGTAACTGTGGGCAGAGTTAACATTTCAGACAGATCTTTAGTTTCTTTGCTTGTCTCATGACCCTTGTCCCATCCCATCATCCTTTTACTCACTGGCATCTTTAGTTCCATTACAACTCAGGGAGGACAGGTGTCAGGACACACTCCTTCTTTCCCATCTCTCAATGGATCCTTGAAGGGTATTTGGCGAACTGTAAGGATGAAGGGGCCTGTTTGAGTAGGCCGTGGTTAGCCTGAATGTAGGCCAAGGTGCCCCTGAAAAAGTCTGTAGTGTGCATCATTCTAGCCAGTACTCCCAATGTAAAATGGCTGACCAGCACTTCCAGGGAGGGCATCCATTCTGGGGCATTTGAAGAAAGTGTAACTAAATCTTTAGGGAATAGATTTCTGATAGGCAAGGGGATTAAGGGTTATGGGGAGAAAGCGGGAAAGTGGAACTGATCCACTTCAGATCAGCCATGATCTTATTGAATGGCGGGGCAGGCTCGAAGGGCTAGATGGCCTACCCCTGCTCCTATTTCTTACGTTCTTATATGTTTATGAAACCTCAGTGAAACTTGTGGCCATATTAACTGGTAGCGACCTCACTTCACCTTCCGATGCAAATTGTGAATCTAATGTTTCCTCTTGTGGGACAATCTGGAACAAGAGGTCACGGGTACACGGGTTGAGAGGCGGTAGATTTGAAACTAAGATGGGGAGGAACTATTTCTCACAGAGGGTGGTGAATTTGGTACGGCACAGTAGCATAGTGGTTAACACTGCTGCCTCACAGTGCCAGGGACTCAGGGATTCCTGCTCGGGTCACTGCCTGTGTGGAGTTTGCACATTCTCCACGTGTCTGCGTGGGTTTCCTCCGGATGCTTCAGTTTCCTCCCACGTTCTGAAAGACGTGTGGTTAGGTGCATTGGCCGTGCTAAATTCTCCCTCAGTGCACCCGAACAGGTGCCGGAATGTGGCGACTAGGGGAATTTCACAGTAACTTCATTGCAGTGTTAGTGTAAACCTTACTTGTGACTAATAAATAAACATTAATTTGTGGAACTGACTGCCCCATGGTGCAGACTGGTAGAATCTGAGTCAATGAATGGTTTCAACAAGGAGATGGACATATTTCTAACAACAGAAGGGGGTGAGGGGATATGGGGAATGGTTGGATTTGAGACAAAGGAGAGATCAGCCATGATCTGATGAATGGTGGAGCAGGCTCGAAGGGCTGGATTTGCCTATTTCTGCTCCGGATTCCTGTTTTAATAGAACATTACAGCACAAACAGGCCCTTCGGCCCTCGAGTTGCACCGATCACATCAACCCCACCAATCTATAGACCTATCTATAACCCCCAATCCCATTAAACCCCATATACTCATCCAGAAGTCTTTTAATAGACCCCAGTGAGTTCGCCTCCACCACCGATGACGGCAGCCGATTCCATTCACTCACCACCCTCTGAGTGAAAAACTTACCCCTAACATCACCTCTGTACTTCCCTCCCCGCACCTTAAATCTGTGTCCTCTCGTAGCGACCATTTCAACCCGGGGAAATAGCCTCTGAGAGTCCACCCTATCTATTCCTCTCAACATTTTATAAACCTCTATCAGGTCGCCTCTCAACCTTCGCCTCTCTAGGGAAAAGAGTCCCAGCTCCCTCAACCTAACTTCATAAGGCATGCCTCCCAGTCCAGGCAACATCCTTGTAAATCTCCTCTGCACCCTTTCAATAGCTTCTACGTCTTTCCTATAGTGAGGCGACCAGAACTGTGCACAGTACTCCAAATGAGGCCTGACAAGGGTCCTGTAAAGTTGCAGCATTAACTCCCGACTCCTAAACTCAATCCCTCGATTAATGAAGGCCAGTACACCATACGCCTTCTTGACCACCTCCTCCACCTGCGAGGAGGTGGTCAAGAACCTTGCCAGCGAGAGTAGGTTTAGACAGAAAGCTAAGACTTAAGCCCTAAGAGTATTGCAGTCACCCTCTTCTGAGCATTGAAGAAAGGCAATAACTGGAGCACTGATATTCAGAATGAGTTGTTTGTGCGCTGCCCTTTAACAAACTCCTCTTGATTTAGTTGATAAGACCATTGTTAATGTTGTGTTGCACATCCTGAGGTGCCAGTGAGCTTTCTGTAGACAGTCATTCACGATTATATATAATTATTATAATTGCTCACTTTTCCTCAATACTAACTTCTGCAGGGCGGTTATCTTTAATATTTGAAAAATCTCTAAGAAATTATTTGACATTTCCAAAACAAAAAAGAAATGACAGGATTCCTGTATCTTTTGTTAGAACAATGAATGCTGGCTATATTTGTACTCTACACACATGTGTTAGTGCACTAGTTAGAGAGTCATAGAGCTTTATAGCATGGAAACAGGCCCTTCGGCCCAACTTGTCCATGCCACCCCCCTTTTTTAACCTCAAGCTAGTCCCAATTGCCCGCCTTTGGCCCATATCCCTCTATACCCATCTTGCCCACGTAACTATCTTTTTAAAAGACAAAATTGTACCCGCCTCTACTACTACCTCTGGCAGCTTGTTCCAGACACTCACCACCCTGTGTGTGAAAAAGTGCCCCTCTGGATTCTTTTGTATCTCTCCCCTCTCACCTTAAACCTATGCCCTCTAGTTTTAGACTCCCCTACCTTTTGACTATCTAGCTAATCTATGCTCCTCATTATTTTATAGACCTCTATAAAATCACCTTTTAGCCTCCTATGCTCCAGAGAATAAAAGATCCCAGTCTATCCAATCTCTCCTTATAACTCAAGTCCCAGTAGCATCCTAGTAAATCTTTTCTGCACTCTCTCCGGTTTAATAATATCCTTTCTATAATAGGGTGACCAGAATTGCACACGGTATTCCAAGTTTGGCTTTACCAATGTCTTGTACAAACTTCAACAAGATGTCCCAACTCCTGTATTCAATGTTCTGACCAATGAAACCAAGCATGCTAAATGCCTTCTTCAACACCTGTAACTCCACAAGGAGCTATGAACCTGTACCCCTAGATCTCTTTGCTTTATAACTCTCCTCAACATCCTACTATTAACTGAATAAGCTCTGCCCTGATTCAATCTAAATTATTTATCTAAATTAAACTCCAATTGCCATTCATTAGCCCATTGGCCTAATTGATCAAGACCCCATTGCAATCCTTATAGATAGTTATAGGGGATTCAATTGTAAGGGGAATAGACAGGAGTTTCTGTGGTCACAAATAAGATTCCAGAATGGTGCTAGGGTCAAGAATGTTTTGGAGTGGATTCAGGACATTCTGGAGCCAGTATTCATGATACACGTCGGTACAAATGACATATGTAAGAAAAGGGATGAGGAACTAAAAGCAGAATACATTGACCTGGGAAGAACATTAAGAAATTGGATCTCAAAGGTAGTGATCTCAGGATTACTACCAGTGCCACATGCTAGTCAAAATAACAGGACATATTGGGTAAATACGTGTTGAAGAGGTGGTGTCAGGGGGAGGGTTTCAGATTCCTGGGGAACTGGAACTGGTTCTAATGGAGATGGGACCTGTACAAATTGGACAGGTTACACTTGGGTGGCATGTTTGCACAGTGGTTAGCTCTGCCGCTTCACAGCTCCAGGGACCTGGGTTCGATTCCCGGCTTGGGTCAAAGTCTGTGTGGGGATGGCACATTCTCCTCATGTCTGCGTGGGTTTCCTCTGGGTGCTCTGGTTTCCTCCCACAGTCCGAAAGATGTGCTGGTTAGGTGCATTGGCCGTGCTAAATTCTCCCTTGGTGTACCCGAACAGGTGACGGAGTGTGGCGACTAGGGGATTTTCACAGTAACTTCATTGCAGTGTTAATGTAAGCCTACGTGTGACATTAATAAATAAACTTTATATGCACACACATTCAGATATACACAGATACACACACACATAAATTTTATCACCTCGCCTGCCCGAAGCTTGTTAAATCTCACCCGAGGACAATTGGCCTGCGAGCCAATAAAATTACAGCTATACAGACGGACTTACAGATACAGACACACAGACACACACCTGGTCACTTACACGCAGATACAGATGGATACACACACAGTCATATACACAGAGACAGACATACAGACACACACATACAGATATAGAGACACAGACGGATACACACACACACACACATAGATATAGAGACACAGACAGTTACACACACACACACACAGATATAGAGACACAGACGCACACACACACACACAGATATGGAGACAAAGACGGATACACACACACACATAGATATAGAGACACAGACGGATACACAGACACACACAGACACACACACACACACAGATATAGAGACACAGACGCACACACACACACACAGACATAGAGACATAGATGGATACACACACACAGATATAGAGACATAGATGGATACGCACACACACACACACACAGATATAGAGACATAGATGGATACACACACACACACACAGATATAGAGACATAGATGGATACACACACACACACACACACACACAGATATAGCGACATAGATGGATACACACAGATATGGAGACATAGATGGATACACACACACACACACAGATATAGAGACATAGATGGATACGCACACACACACACACACACAGATATAGAGACATAGATGGATACACACACACACAGATATAGAGACATAGATGGATACACACACACACACAGATATAGAGACATAGATGGATACACACACACACACACACAGATATAGAGACATAGATGGATACACACAGATATGGAGACATAGATGGATACACACACACACACAGATATAGGGACACAGACGGATACACACACACACACGGGATATTAACACTAGTCAGTAAGAGGTAACTGAAGTTCTTCATTCCCCCCAACATAAATCTCTTCTACACCCTGTCCAAGGCCTTGACAACCTTTCTTCGAATATAGTCTCTGGGAATTGAACACCATACTCCAGCCGACATTAACCAGTGTGCTATAAACATAATGTTCCTGCTGTTGGAATCTTTCCATCTATGAATAAAGCCAAGTGTCCAATGCCAAGCCAATCAGTGGAGCATGAAGCTACACATTGGCTGGGAGATTTCCGGCTCACTTGTTCTTGGGTTCTGCCACAGAGAACCCCACTCACGAGGTTCATTCACAGACAATAGCATCACATATGCCTACTTCCAAGGTCCCAATACAAGATCCCAACAGCCTGCTTTGATATGTGTTTTAGATAAACAAGTTAACCAATGGAATAAACAATTAAAAAATTAAACAGTGAAAGCCCCTTGATGGAAATCTATAGCAAAGGAAGTGTATTTTTAAAGGAGCTTTATCTCATTAAATTCTAATATTTGTTAGGGGTTGATAAAGCACTCCAACCCCATGGTCACAGAAGAATCTCTCTATAGTTCCTTTGAACCAGAACCAATTATTCAATTAACTCACTAAATTAAAATTCTAGTCCCTGATTGGGCACTGTAACAGAAACTAACTCCAAAGAATCTGACCTAAATGAATGAAGATGTTGTTCTGGGGTCGATGCAGCGGTCTCTCTTTATAAATGCTCAAAGGATATAATTAAACAATGTCCTTCACCTGCCTATCTTAGAACATAAGAACATAAGAAATAGGAGCAGGAGTAGGCCATCTGGCCCTTCGAGCCTGCCCCGCCATTCAATAAGATCATGGCTGATCTGTCGTGACTCAGCTCCACCTTCCCGCCCTCTCCCCATAACCCTTAATCCCTTCTCTTATCAAAAACCCATCAACCCGTTTCTTAAAAATATTTAGCGAGGCAGCCTCCACCACTTCAACGGGCAGAGAATTCCAGAGATTCACCACCCTTTGAGTGAAGAAGTTCCTCCTCAACTCTGTTCTAAACCGCCCCCCCTTTATCTTGAGGCTGTGCCCCCTAGTCCTACTGTCTTTTTTGAGCGGGAACAGTCTCTCCACCTCTATCCTATCCATCCCATTCATCATCTTATACGTCTCAATGAGATCTCCCCTCATTCTTCTAAACTCTAACGAGTACAAGCCTAGTTTATTCAGCCTCTCCTCATAGCTCAATCCCCTCAACTCCGGTATCAGCCGAGTAAACCTCCTCTGCACTCCCTCCAGGGCCAAAACATCCTTGCGCAGGTGCGGCGCCCAAAAGGTCCCTCTGCACCGTCGCCTGCTGCAGTTTTTCGCCCCGTAAGTAATAGTCCTTCCTACCATTCCTCCTACCAAAGTGGACCACCTCACACTTGCCAACATTAAATTCCATTTGCCATTTCCTGGCCCATTCGCCCAGCCTATCTAGATCCTTCTGCAGACTCTCCACACCCTCCGCACAATTTGCCTTTCCCCCAATCTTGGTGTCATCAGCAAATTTCGACACCCTGCACTCGTTAACAATACAATTAACATACAATTAACATCTTGTTTTTTTTAAATAGCATTTTCACCTTGTCCTGCTACGTTTGAAGATTTGTCCCAAGCCTCTCTCTTCTTGGGCCCCCCCCCCCCCCCCTCACCCCCACCGCCAGGGGCAAATGGGCGCAATGGAATTTTCATCAGAGATCCAGGGTGATGATCTGCCAATTCAGATTCAAATCCCACCTTGGCAGATGGTGAAATTTGAATTCAATAGAAATTTTGGAATTTCAAAGACTAATGATGATCATGAGGTGGAGATACCGGTGTTGGACTGAGGTGGACATAGTAAGAAGTCTCACAATATAAGAACATAAGAAATAGGAGCAGGAGTAGGCCATCTAGCCCTTCGAGCCTGCCCCACCATTCAATGAGATCATGGCTGACCTGAAGTGGATCAGTTCCACTTTCCCGCTTTCTCCCCATAACCCTTAATTACCCAACACCAGGTTAAAGTCCAACAGGTTTATTTGGAATCACGAGCTTTCGGAGCACTGCTCTCACTCAATGAAGGAACAGTGCCACGAAAGCTCGTGATACCAAATAAACCTATTAATGGTAACCATGGAACTATTGTTGATTGTCATAAAAACCCATCTGGTTCACTAATGTCCCCGTTAGGGAAGGAAATCTGCCATCCTTACCTGGTCTGGCCTACATGTGATCCCCAAGGATCCTTAGACAGCGCCTTCCAACCTCACAATCACTTCCATCTAGAAGGACAAGGGTAGCAGATAAAAACAAATTACTGCGGATTCTGGAATTTGAAACCAAAAGAGAAAATGCTGGAAAATCTCAGTAAGTCTGTAAGGAGAGAGAAGAGTTGATGTTTCGAGTCCAGATGACTCTTTGTCAAACAAGCAGAAACAGGGGAACACCACCACATGAAAGTTTACCTCCAATCCCTCACCATCCTGACTTGGAAATGTATCACCGTTCCTTCACTGGGTCAAAATCCTGGAATTTCCCTCCCTAACGGCATTGTGGGTCAACCCACAGCACATGGACCTCAGCGATTCAAGAAGGCAGCTCACCACCCCCTTCTCACGGGGCAACTAGAGATGGGCAATAAATGCTGGTCCAGACAGTAACGCCCACGTCCCACGAATGAATGAGAAAAAAGACCCACAGCAATGTGGTTGACTCGTAACTGCCCTCTGAAATGGCATTGCAAGCTGTTCAGTTCAAGGGGCAATTAGGGATAGACAATAAATGCTGACCAACCAGTGTCACAAACTAATGTTTAAAAATGTCACTTACTGAAACTTCCAGCCGAATTGGCTCCTGGGTTTATGGAAACAAGATGTGGAAGCTATTGAGAGAGTGTAGAGAAGATTTACAAGGATGTTGCCTGGATTGGGAGGCATGCCTTATGAAGATAGGTTGAGGGAGCTCGGATTTTTCTCCCTGGAGAGACGAAGGTTGAGAGGCGACCTGATAGAGGTTTATAAAATGTTGAGAGGAATAGATAGGGTGGATTCTCAGAGGCTATTTCCTCAGGTTGAAATGGTCGCTACGAGAGGACACAGGTTTAAGGTGCTGGGGAGCAGGTACAGAGGAGATGTCAGGGGTAGGTTTTTCACTCAGAGGGTGGTGAGAGTGGAATCGGCTGCCATCGGTGGTGGTGGAGGCAAATTCGATCGGGTCTTTTAAGAGACTTCTGGATGAGTACATGGGATCTAATGGGATTGAGGGTTATAGGTAAGCCTAGTAGGTAGGGATATCATCGGAGCAACTTGTGGGCCGAAGGGCCTGTTTGTGCTGTAGTTTTTCTATGTTCTCAGAGCGGGCCTGTCTGACTGGAGTTAAATAAAACAGTGGAAAGGTTACGTGCTATCGGACACACGCTTGCAGTCAAAGGTCAAAGGTCAGTATGATCAGCTGATCCAGACAGTCGCTGCCTCTCACCCAATCCAGTGGGGATGGAACCGTAATTGTGGGAACAAAATGGACAACCTTTGACAGGCGGCTCCCTATAGCCCTGCTCCACATGTTGGAAAGGAACGTGATCAGGCGGGAATGCCAGAGGACAATTCCCTGCCCCTCATTTTGCACCTTGGCCAGAGTTTTACTGCATTATCCCTCACCATCCCTAACTCCACCCCTCCAACTCGCCCACCCCACCCCCAACACCTCTCATCCCTCACACCACCCATAGAATAGAGTCATAGAATCCCTACTGTGCAGGAGGAGAGTTGGCCCATCGAGTCTGCACTGAATTTCCAAAGGAACATCTTACCCAGACCCACCACCCTCACTGCCCTCCCTTTCCCTCCCCCATCCCCGCCCCTCCTCCCATCCCCTTGTGCCTCTATTCCCGTAACCCAGCGCATTTACTATAGCCAATCCACCAAACTTGTACATCTTGGGACACTAAGGGGCAATTCAGCATGGTCAATCCATCTAACCTGCACATCATGGGACACTAAGGGACAATTTAGCATGGCCAATCCACCTAACCTACACATCTTTGGACACTAAAGGACAATTTAGCATGGCCAATCCACCTAACCTACACATCTTTGGACACTAAGGGGCAATATCCGTTGGCCAATCCACCTAACATGCGCATCTTTTGTTCATAAATGGTGCGTCGGTCCACCTTGTCTAACGAGGGGCATGCACATGGTGGGTCGTGCGTGGGCTGCTCTTGGATGTTTCGAGAATAGCCTAGTACTTCACGTCGTTTGTGAAGTCGCTTAAAACTGGACCTGCAGATGGGCACCACGACAGCTCAGTGACTATCACTGTTGGCTGTGCAGATACATGGATTTGGGCCTGTGTCTGTGGGAGTTTGCGCATTCTCCCTGTGGTTGCGTGGGTTTACTCCGGGTGCTCCGGTTTCCTCCCATGCTCCAATGATGTGCTATTAGGCTGATTGGTGTAACAAATTGTCCCTAAATTATTCTCCCCTGAATCTGGTTTCCAGTGGGGATATCATACGCATACACACGGGTCAAGGTAGGTGTAGGAAAATGCTTTGTTAAGATGGCGGCGCGGGCTCGTTGGGCCAAAGGGCCTGTTTCCCATGCTGGGTTGTTCTTTGTTCTACCTTGGGACACTAAGGGGCAATTTAGCATGGCCAATCCACCTAACCTACACATTTTGGGACACTGGGGGGCAAGTTAACACGGCCAATCCACCTAACCTGCACATCTTTTGAGCGTGAGAGAACATGCAGACTCTGCACAGACAGTCACCCAAGGCCGGGAATCGAACCCAGGTCCCTGGTGCTGAGAGGCAGCAGTGCTAACGCCCGCCCCGTCCAATATAATCTCAGGCCCCTCCTTCTCCCATTCCCCTGGTATAATTTAACCTGACTCCATCTGCACCACAAATCCAGGAAGCTTGAAACTGTTTCACCTCCGGGCCTCACTTCAGAGAGAAATGGTTGCCCACTGGGACAATGAAGATGGTGGGGTGGGGCGACCATTTTAGAGGCAAAATGGTTTCCGAACCAACTTCCCATCCAAGAGAATTTCGTCCGCTCTCTTTAAACGGAGAGCACTGAGGACATTTCCTCGCATGAAACATCACTGAAAAAGACTGAACTTCAGAAAAACAAGTGTCTAATGGCCATCTGCGCAGCCATATGGAAACAACAGGAAATAAATCATACTGATAGCAAGCTGGCAGACAAACCCCAAGAGTGATTGAAGCAGCTGTATTGTATGAAATGTCACCATATACCTAATGAAATAGAACAAGACAAATAAACTGTCAAATCAGAATGAAGCAATATTGCAGAATAGATCGTAGAATCGTAGAGTTACAGAGACGTAAAGAGGAAACAGGCCCTTCAGCCCAACTCATCCGTACCGACCAGGCTTCCTAATCTGAACTTGTCTGTGTTTGGCCTGTGTATCCCTCTAATCCTTTCCCCTCCATCTACCTGTCCAAATGTCTTTTAAATGTTGTAATTGAACCCCCCTCTACCGCCTCCTCTGGCAGCTCATTCCATACACTCACCACCGTCTGTGCGGCAAAAGTTGCCCCTCTGGTCCCTTTCCCCTCTCTCCTTAAGCCTACGCCTTCTGGCTTTGAACTTCCCTTAGCCTGGGGAAAAGACCTTGGCTATTCACCTTTTAGCTACGCCCCTCATGATTTTGTAAACCTCTAATCAACCTCTATAAAAGATCCCTCACCCTCCTACGCTCCAGAGAAAACAGCCCCAGCCTATCCAACCTCTTCTTGTAAGAACATAAGAACCAGGAGCAGGAGTGGCCCCTCCAGTCTGCTCCGCCATTCAATAAGATCACGGCTGATCTTTTTGTGGACTCAGCTCCACTTACCCGGCACGGTAGCACAGTGGGTTAGCACTGCTGCTTCACAGCTCCAGGGTCCTGGGTTCGATTCCCGGCTCGGGTCACTGCCTGTGTGGAGTTTGCACATTCTCCTCGTGTCGGCGTGGGTTTTCTCCGGGTGCTCCGGTTTCCTCCCACAGTCCAAAGATGTGCGGGTTAGGTTCATTGGCTATGCTAAAAATTGCCCCTTAGTGTCCTGGGATGTGTAGGTTAGAGGGATTAGCAGGTAAATGTGTAGGGATATGGGGATAGGGTCTGGGTGGGATTGTGTTCGGTGCAGACTCGATGGGCCGAAGGGCCTGTTTCTACACTGTAGGGTTCTATGGTACCCGCCCGCTCACCCTTAATCCCATTACTGTTCAAAAATGTATCTATCTTTGCCTTAAAAACATCCAATGGGGTAGCCTCAACTGCTTCACTGGATGGTCTAGGATGCTTGGGCTTCTGGTGGAACAGGGGATGTACTGGTTGTGTCTTGGCAGCACATTCTTGAGCTTGGCCTGATTGAAGTTCCCGACCTCGATGAACAAGGCCTCGGGATGTTATGTCTCAAGGTTTTTTGTGGTGGTGTATATTTCATCCAGCAATGTCTTCACATCCACACGGGGTGGGGTATAAACTTCCGTCAGGATAATAGAGGGGAACCCCGTGGAGAGTAGTAGGGGCAGTGTTTTAGAATCAGAATTAGGTCCGGGGAGCAGAAACTCCCCACCGTAGCAATGTCTAGGCACCTAGAGGTGTTCATAAGGAGGTAGACCCCACCTCCCCTACTGTCATTGGTTGGCAGCTATTGAAAGATGGACATGATCTCTCCTAAAGGCCAAAACCTCAACTGGAGGCAATTAGCTATCCATTCAACTTAAAATCCGGTGTTGCTATGGCTGGACAAGATGGGGTGTTAGCAATTTACCATGGCCAATCCCCCTAACCTGTGCATCTTTGGACGCAGAGTCGCTGAACAGAGACTGATAGCCAAGTTCCGCACACATGAGGACGGTCTCAACAGGGATCTTGGGTTCATGTCGCACTATCTGTAACCCCCGTGACTTGCCGGGGTTTGCAAAACCTCACTTACTGTACTGTCTGGAGACAATACACATCTCTCTAACCTGTGATCAGTGCTCCTTCCACTCACATAATCAGCCACTTCAGGTCTTGAACAGCAGGTTAGGTGTAAGGATTCGCATCCTAATCAGTAATCTCTAAACTGTCTGTGCTTTATATGCTCTGTCTGAGGCCAGAACTCTCCATTCACCTGACGAAGAGGCAGTCCCCTCGAAAGCTTGTGAGGATATTATCAAATAAATCGGTTGGACTAAAACCTGGAAAAAAATATGGCGGCACGGTAGCACAGTGGGTTAGCACTGCTGCTTCACAGCTCCAGGGTCCTGGGTTCAATTCCCGGTTTGGGTCACTGTCTGTGTGGAGTCTGCACGTTCTCCCCGTGTCTGTGTGGGTTTGCTCTGAGTGCTCTGGTATTCTCCCAAAGATATCTGGTTAGGTGCATTGGCCATGCTAAAATTCTTCCCGCAGTGTACCCGAACAGGCGTTGGAGTGTAGCGACTAGGGGATTTTCACAGTAACTTCATTTCAGTGTTAGTGTAAGCCTACACTAATAAATTGGGGCGGCACGGTAGCACAGTGGTTAGCACTGCTGCTTCACAGCTCCAGGGTCCTGGGTTCGATTCCCGGCTCGGGTCACTGCCTGTGTGGAGTTTGCACATTCTCCTCGTGTCTGCGTGGGTTTTCTCCGGGTGCTCCGGTTTCCTCCCACAGTCCAAAGATGTGCGGGTTAGGTTCATTGGCTATGTTAAAATTGCCCCTTAGTGTCCTGGGATGTGTAGGTTAGAGGGATTAGCAGGTAAAATGTGTAGGGATATGGGGATAGGGTCTGGGTGGGATTGTGTTCGGTGCAGACTCGATGGGCCGAAGGGCCTGTTTCTGCACTGTAGGGTTCTATGTTTCTATGTTTGGTGTTGTCAGACTTTTTACCGTGTTTACGCCAGTCCAACGCCGGCATACCCACATCATGACTGTGGGAGGAAACCAGAGCACCTGGAGAAAACCCACGCAGACCCGGGGAGAACGTGCAGACTCCACACAGACAGTGACCCGAGCATTGAACCCGGATCCCTGACGCTGTGCCAACCACTCTGCCGCCGTGCCACCCAACCACTGTTTCTCCCCGCTCTCTCCCCCAGCTCACCTCTCCAGATATACCGGGGCTGGAATTTTCCTTTCTGCTTTAACCGCTGCACCTCTGTCAAGGACGGAAACCTCTCGCAACCTGCGAAAGGCTTTGCCGTCTGCCTTCTGGAAGTGGGGAGCGTGTTGGCACGGCGCAGTATGGAAGAGCCTGACTTGGATCATTGCAGTGGCATCAGGAGCTGAACACCCTGAGCAATGCCAAACATTAATAATGCCACATTAGAGAGGGCACAATGAAAATTCTCCCATCCGTGTTGGCAGTGAAGCAACTTTCTCAGTGGTGAGTGGTGATGTTCTTCATCATCTCTTGCTAATAGCAACAGAATTTATTGGCCTTCCTTGAGGATGTAACCAGGTTAATGCGATACGAATAAATTTGGGAATATATTTAATAAATGGCTAAGCTGTGAATGAAGATAGATGGGGAGATGATTCAATTGGGTGAAATGTAATAGTGATCAATGAAAATGCAAATAGTTCTGCAATTTTGGCAAATGCCTCTAGTTAAAATTGGCAGCTTACATCATAAATAAAGTTTCTCAAGGGAGAGTTGCCTGCTTAGTGCATATATTAAGAGACACAGCATCTTTGACACAAAAAAAACCTCCCCCTTTTGTTAGAGAATTCCTACAGTGCATAAGGAGGCCATTTAGCCCGCACCGACCACAATCCCACCCACACCCTATTCCCATAACCCCACATATTTACCCTAGGTGGCCTTCCCGACACTAAGGGGCAATTTAGCACGGCCAGTCCGCCTAACCTGCACATCTCTGGAGTGTGGGAGGAAACCGGAGCACCCGGAAGGAGCCCACGCAGACACGGGGAGAACGTGCAAACTCCACACAGATAGACAGCCACTTAAGGCTGGAATTGAACCCAGGTCCTGGTGCTGTGAGGCAGCAAAACAAAGAGCAGGCTTGTCCAATCTCGCACCCCCCATCACTATCGCCAGCGAGAACGGCGAGAATGTGGTGGAGACAGCACTGTCTGAGGGTGTGGTGGAGACAGGTTCAGCACTGTCTGAGGGTATGGTGGAGACAGGTTCAGCACTGTCTGAGGGTATGGTGGAGACAGGTTCAGCACTGTCTGAGGGTATGGTGGAGACAGGTTCAGCACTGTCTGAGGGTATGGTGGAGACAGGTTCAGCACTGTCTGAGGGTGTGGTGGAGACAGGTTCAGCACTGTCTGAGGGTGTGGTGGAGACAGGTTCAGCACTGTCTGAGGGTATGGTGGAGACAGGTTCAGCACTGTCTGAGGGTGTGGTGGAGACAGGTTTGCTCACTGTCTGAGGGTGTTGTGGAGACAAGTTCAACACGGACCAAGTGTGTGGTGGAGACAAGTTCACTCAATGTTTGATGGTGTGGTGGAGACATGTTCAACACTATTTGAGAGTATGGTGGAGACAGGTTCAACACTGTCCAAGGGTGTGGCACCCTTAAAGAAAGACGTTTTTATTGTCACATGTATTGGGATACCATGAATAGTATTGTTTCTTTGACTTACATATAAAGCATACAGTTCATAGAGTACACTGGGGAGAAGAAAAAGAGAGGGTGCAGGATATAGTGTTACAGTCATAGCTCAGGTGTAGAGAAAGATCATCGCAATACCTGGCATTTATATAGCACCGTTAATGGCATCCCAGATTTGCCTCACAGTTCAGTAGCTAAGTCTACTCATTATTGCACTGTGGGAAATATGAAGATATATTTTCCCTTCCATGTGGCTTGCCTGAGATTTCCCTGTCTGTGCACACAGGGATTATGAGCAGAGACCATGGGGGTATTTTAATTTTAACCTCAGCCAACCCCTTCGAATTGTAGAATGGTCAGGGCAAGAAAGGAGGCCATTCAGGCCATTGTGCCCATGCTGGTTCTCTGCACGGTCCCACTCCACCGCCTTTTCACCAGAGATCCTGCACATATTTTTCCCACCGGGAAAATGATATACTTCTCTTCGAAAAGCCTCAATTGAATCAGTCTCCACCACACCCTCTGACAGTGATTGGATCTGTCTCCACCACACTCTCAGACAATGAGTGAAACTATCTCCACCACACTCTCAGACAGTGTTGAAATTGTCTCCGCCACAATCTCAGTGTTGAACTTGTCTCCACCATATCCTCAGATAGTGATTGAACCTCTCTCCACCAGACTCTCAGACAGTGTTGATCTTGTCTCCACCACACCCTCAGACAATGAATGAACCTGTCTCCACCACACTCTCAGACAGTGCTGAACTCGTCTCCACCCCACCTTCAGACAGTGTTGAACCTGTCTCTACCACAGCCTCAGATACTGAGTGAACCTGTCCCCACCACACTCTTGTGTTGAAGCTATCCCCACCACACCCTTGGACAGTGTTGTATCTGTCTCTACCTTACCCTCAGACAGTGAGTGAACCTGTCTCCACCACACACTTAGACAGCGTTGAACCTGTCTCCACCATACTCTCAAATAGTGTTGAACATGCCTCCACCACACTGTCAGACATTGAGTGAACCTGTCCCCACCACGCTCTCAGATAGTGTTGAACTTGTCTCCACCACACACTCGGTCCATGTTGAACTTGTCTCCACAACATCCTCAGACAGTGAGTGAACCTGTCTCCACCACACCCTCAGACAGTGCTGTCTCCACCACATTCTCGCCGTTCTCGCTGGTGATAGTGGTGGGGGGTGCGGGATTGGACAAGTCTGCTCTCTTTTTTTGCTGCCTGTCTTAGAATCGTAGAATCATTACCAGCACAGAAGGAGGCCATTTGGCCCATCGAGTCTGCACTGACCATAATCCCACCTAGCCCTTATGCCGTTGGCCCCATCTATTTACCCTGCTAATCCCCCTGACACTAGGGGCAATTAAGCATGGCCAATCAACCTAACCTGAAGACTTTTGCACTGCGGGAAGGAACTGGAGCACCCGGAGGTAACCCATGGAGACATGGGGAGAATGTGCAGACTCCGCACAGACGGTGACCCCAGCGGGAATCGATTTGCTGAGTGTTTTCTAAACTTTTCCGTCGTTAAGCAGAAGCCGGTTCCCAGCCTTAGACATTAACAAAGTAACCCATGTAACAAAGCAATATGAGCTATTCAGGCTCCAGTAATTAACTCAAGAAGAAAGATTGCTTCCACTTAATCTCCAGAGGTAGTCGCTGGGGCTCTGACAGTACAAGAAAGCTTGTAGCTGTGACTCTCGTTTTCCAGTGAGATGATGCAGGCTGAATTTGTCAGTAGCCAGCCCAGGCTCACTCATTAATCTTTGTAGTTCCAGTTTTACAATCAATAAGCTCGCATACGTCTCATAAATTAATCATTTCACAGCACTTTCGAATCTCTCATCTTGCATCTTATTGCCATTATTTATGCATAGTCGTACTCCTCCTCAGGCAACGAATTTAAGTTTCTTTTTTTTAATTTCTCATTTGTATCTTTAATTACAGCGCCTCGAAAGTACTTTCACCCAGTTGTGTATTATAGAACATAGAACGTAGAACATTACAGCGCAGTACAGACCCTTCGGCCCTCGATGTTGCGCCGATCAGTGGAACCAATCTAATGACCCTCTAACCTAAACTATTCCAATGTTATCCATCTGCCTATCCACTGACCATTTGAACGCCCTAAAAGTTGGCGAGTCCACAACTGCTGCAGGCAGGGCATTCCACGCTCTTACTACCCTCTGAGTAAAGAACCTACCTCTGACATCCCTCCTATAATTACCACCCCTTAATTAAAGCTATGTCCCCTCATGTTAGCCATGGGCGACACGGTAGCACAGTGGTTAGCACTGCTACTTCACAGCTCCAGGGTCCTGGGTTCGATTCCCGGCTCGGGTCACTGCTTGTGTGGAGTTTGCACATTCTCCTCGTGTCTGCATGGGTTTTCTCCGGGTGCTCCGGTTTCCTCCCACAGTCCAAAGATGTGCGGGTTAGGTTCATTAGCTATGCTAAAATTGCCCCTTAGTATCCTGGGATGTGTAGGTTAGAGGGATTAGCAGGTAAAATGTGTAGGGATATGGGGATAGGGTCTGGGTGGGATTGTGTTCGGTGCAGACTTGATGGGCCAAAGGGCCTGTTTCTGCACTGTAGGGTTCTATGTTCTATCACCATCCGAGGAAAAAGGCTCTCACTGTCCACCCTATCTAACCCTTTGATCATCTTGTATGCCTCAATCGGGTCACCTCGTAACCTGGTAAACCTCCTCTGCACCCTTTCCAATGCCTCCACATCCTTCTTATAATGCGGAACTGTGCGTAATACTCCAAGTACTCCGCACCAGAGTTTTGTACAGTTGTAACATGATCTCACGGCTCCGAAATTCAATCCCTCTACCAATAAAAGCCAACACACCGTACGCCTTCTTAACAACCTTATCAACCTGGGTGCCAACTTTCGGGGAGCTATGCACATGTACCCCGAGATCCCTCTGCTCGTCAACACTACTAAGAGTCCTTCCATTAGCCCTATATTCTGTACTCCTGTTACTCTTACCAAAGTGAATCACCTCACACTTTTCCGTATTAAACTCCATTTGCCACCTCTCGGCCCAGCTCTGCAGCTTATCTATGTCCCTCTGCAAACTGTAACATCCATCCTCACTGTCCACAACTCCTCCAATTTTGGTGTCGTCAGCACATTTACTAATCCATCCTTCTACACCCTCATCCAGGTCATTTATAAAAATGACAAACAGCAGTGGTCCCAAAACAGATCTCTGAGGTACACCACTCGTAACTGCTCAGGATCTGTCAAGCTTAGGATCTGCTCACAGAGGATAGAACACAGATAATGCAAGACTCCGCCACTCATCACTAAGAGGTGACATCTTTTGAATCTTAGGGTTGGGTGGATTGGCCATGCTAAATTGTGTCAGGGGGATTAGCAGGGTCAGTGTGCGGGGCTATGAGGATAGGGCCTGGGTGGGATTCTGGTCAGCCTGGGTGGGATTCTGGGCGACACGGTAGCACAGTGGTTAGCACTGCTGCTTCACAGCTCCAGGGTCCTGGGTTCGATTCCCGGCTCGGGTCACTGCCTGTGTGGAGTTTGCACATTCTCCTCGTGTCTGCATGGGTTTTCTCCGGGTGCTCCGGTTTCCTCCCACAGTCCAAAGATGTGCGGGTTAGGTTCATTGGCTATGCTAAAAAATTGCCCCTTAGTGTCCTGGGATGTGTAGGTTAAAGGGATTAGCAGGTAAAATGTGTAGGGATATGGGGATAGGGTCTGGGTGGGATTGTGTTCGGTGCAGACTCGATGGGCCGAAGGGCCTGTTTCTGCACTGTAGGGTTCTATGCTGGTTAGAACATAGAACATAGAACATAGAACATTACAGCACAAACAGGCCCTTCGGCCCTCGAGTTGCGCCGATCGCATCAACCCCACCAATCTATAGACCTATCTATAACCCCCAATCCCATTAAACCCCATATACTCATCCAGAAGTCTTTTAAAAGACCCCAGCGAGTTCGCCTCCACCACCGACGACGGCAGCCGATTCCAATCACTCACTACCCTCTGAGTGAAAAACTTACCCCTAACATCACCTCTGTGATGTTCTATGCTAGACTCGATGGAACTCTGTAGAACTCTTTGCTGCTGTGGAGGCCAGGTCGTTGAGTGTCTTTAAGACAGAGATAGATAGGTTCTTGATTAATAAGGGGATCAGGGATTACGGGGAAAGGCAGGATAATGGGGATGAGAAAAATTTCAGCCATGATTGAATGGTGGAGCAGAGGCCTGAGTGACCTAATGAAGGGCCAAATGGCCTCCTTCTGTACTGTAGGGATTCTATGATTCTATCTAGATTAGTTATATTTAATAATATCAGTGGGTCTGGTTTTTGTGGAGACATTGTCCATTAGACGTTGGGACACAGTTTGGAGGGATTGATGACAGTTGATTACTGTTCTATCCATTGAGGTATCTCAGCTAACTTGAGATACACACTATAGCAATATTAGTTCTTCCCTCAGGTCTGTCCTTCTGCCTGTTGTGAGCTACCAGCATCCTATTTCCTGTGAACTGGAGATAAAGGGCCCATCCTAACCTGGAACCAATCCACCCTTGGAGTGTGGGAGGAAACCGGAGCACCCGGAGGAAACCCACGCAGACATGGGGAGGATGTGCAAACTCCACAAGGACGGTGACCCGAGCCGGGAATCGAACCCAGGCCTCTGGTGGTGCGAGGCAGCTGTGCTAACCTGTGTGCCACCCTCCAGCTCTAAGTGGCTTGTGTTGTCTGGAGACTTGTGATCGCGCACAGTTAACATAGAACATTTCAGCACAAACAGGCCCTTCGGCCCTCGAGTTGCGCCGATCACATCAACCCCACCAATCTATAGACCTATCTATAACCCCCAATCCCATTAAACCCCATATACTCATCCAGAAGTCTTTTAAAAGACCCCAGCGAGTTCGCCTCCACCACCGATGACGGCAGCCGATTCCATTCACTCACCACCCTCTGAGTGAAAAACTTACCCCTAACATCACCTCTGTATTTCCCTCCCCGCACCTTAAATCTGTGTCCTCTCGTAGCGACCATTTCAACCCGGGGAAATAGCCTCTGAGAGTCCACCCTATCTATTCCTCTCAACATTTTATAAACTTCTATCAGGTCGCCTCTCAACCTTCGCCTCTCTAGGGAAAAGAGTCCCAGCTCCCTCAACCTATCTTCATAAGGCATGCCTCCCAGTCCAGGCAACATCCTTGTAAATCTCCTCTGCACCCTTTCAATAGCTTCTACGTCTTTCCTATAGTGAGGCGACCAGAACTGTGCACAGTACTCCAAATGAGGCCTGACGAGGGTCCTGCAAAGTTGCAGCATTACCTCCCGACTCCTAAACTCAATCCCTCGATTAATGAAGGCCAGTACACCATACGCCTTCTTGACCACCTCCTCCACCTGCGAGGCCGATTTAAGAGTCCTGTGGACCCGGACCCCGAGATCCTTCTGCTCTTCAACGCTACTAAGACTCCTGCCCTTGATAGTGTACTCGTTCATCCCGTTGGTTCTGCCGAAATGGACGACTACACATTTATCCGCGTTGAAGTCCATATCCGCGTTGAAGTTGTGGTAACATTTGGAGTGCATTTCAAATAGGATGTAGACATTGGCTGGAATTTTACTGGCATGCCCTCCATAAGATCGTGCCTGAGGCCAACGGAGAATGCCATTCTGCCAGCCTTGCCCATCCCCAAATCGGGGAAAGCATGACGGTAAAATCAGGGTCATTGTGTTGAATGTCATGAGTGGAAGTTACTCCTTACCTCCTGACCACTCCAGAGAGTGGCTCAATCCTGCCTCCCTGAAGGGAAACTCCTGGGGGAAGCGGGGGGTGGAGGGGGGATTTTCACCTTCGCCCTGATTGGCTGGCAGTGCGGTAGCCCCCAACAGTGCCAGAGGCACACAGTGGCCATGTCTGGAACTACACGTGGTCGCTGGGAAGAAAGAACATGGGTGCGGGACCCAAAGTTAAGTCTGGGTACCTTGGCCGGGGAGGGATTGGAGACCCCAGCGAGGCTGGAGGGTGGGAGTGGGACGGAGGCACCAGGGGCCAGGAGGGGAGGCACAAAGTGGGGGATGTTGTTTCGGAGAGGAGAAGGGGGTAGGTTACCTTGAGTGGGCACTGGGGACACCTGCGGATGGAAGTACCCCACTCCCTGCCCCGTGAAACCTGCCAGGCCGGTAGCAATCCTGCCATCCCCCCCGATCAAACGATTTGTAACAGTGGAGGCGGGAAGAGGTCCTTAAATGGTTCTTAATTGGGCACTTGAGGGCCTCAGGAGGGTGGACAGGTTTGCTTGGTGCCTTGCAGGCTCCCGATAATATGGTGGGGGCCTGGAATGCGCTGCCAAGTGAGGTGGTTGAGGAGGATAAGCATCATCCGGATAGACACATGAACAGGGGAACAGAGGGGTACAGGCGATTGGTTTAGATTACATGATTGGCGCAGGCATGGGGGGGGGTGTAGAGGGCTTGTTCCTGGCTGAACTGTTCTTTCTTCTAAAGACAGGAGGCAGCGTTGTGCTTCAAAATTCCAAGACTTTTTTTTTACCCCTTTATTTCAATCTAATCAAGTCAGATTAAACCCAATTCAGAGTCCCAACAAGTTGGGACATTCCCAATCCAAGCTGACAAGACAGGTCTCCTGTCTTGGGCTTGATCTACATGATCCAAGCTGACTGGAGTAGGTGTAGCTCCTCCTCCAGGGCTTGATCTAATTTGCATCTTAGCCAAAAGGCCGAGATGCCGGTTTAAAAAATTGCTTCAAATGAAGCTGAATTGCAACCTAATGACTTGCCAACCGAAGCCCACAAATAAAAATATAATTGCTCTGTGTAAAAGTTTCACCAGTTTCCATTCCCTGCACGGTAATCACCTTTACAACATAATTGATTCCTGTATCGCTGCAGGATTTATTATTTAATCACGCGTTGTCATCTCCCAGCATGTCCAGTCTCTCTCACGGGGCCCCCGGGGGTTGCCATTTGTTGAAGTGCTCTCGAGATGAGAGGCCTATTTTGTCGGGTCAATCTGCATATTCACCTGAGCAGCGAGAGTGCAAATCATAGAGGGGATTAAAACTCAATTTCCTTCCCTCCTCGCTGCGTCTCCAGAAAATCGAGCTCTGGCACATACGTTGCTTTCAAGTCACCGTACTCCTTCTGGCGAGTGCGGCAAGCACGCTCGAATCTCAATATTAAACAGCACAAATCACTTAACCTTCCCACTGCTCCTTGTGAGATGGGCAACAGCGAGGTTTAACCGGACGGTTCTGCGGCCATGCACGAAGAGTTAATAGATTTCTTTGCAGCGTTAACATCCTAGCAGTATTTGATTGGGATTAGTGAGACCTGTACGGTGGGGTTGAAAAGAAACTCATCAAAACAGGGCTTCACGTTGCAAATTGAAACTATTTTGAGTGTCAATACAATGGTACTTTTAAACTGTGTACACTCTCACAGGATATAGTTTCCCTGCCATGGTTACAATTCATGGAATATAATTCATAGAATCCCTGCAGAAGGAGGCCATTCAGCCCATCGACAACAATCTTAGCACGACCAATCCACCTAACATGCACATCATCTTTGGACACTAAGGGGCAATTTATCATGACCAATCTGCCTAACCTGCACATTTTTGGACATTACATGGCAATTTAATGTGGCCAATCCAAGAAACCTGCACATCTTTGGACACTGAGGGGCGATTTAGAATGGCCATTCCACCTAACATGCGTCTTTTTGGGCATGAAGGGGCAATTTAGCATGGCCAATCCAGCTAACCTGGACACCTTTGAACACCGAGGGGCAATTTAGCATGGCCAATCCAGCTAACCTGGACACCTTTGAACACCGAGGGGCAATTTAGCACGGCCCATCCACCCTAACCTACACATCTTTGGAGTGTGGGAAGGAACAGGAGCACACGGAGAGAGCACACGCAGACATGGAGAGAACGTGTAAACTCCACAGTCGCCCAAGATTGAACCTGGGTCCCTGATACTGTGCCACCACACCACCCACTACTGAAATCATTATCAGCACTAAACAATCAACATTCCTGCAATGTGTATGTGGTTTAAAGACTGTTTTCCCAATAATGTTTGAACTATTTCATTAAGCAGAGCAGAGGCTTATTTGCCTTTTGACATAATTTGCCGCTTTTTAAGGATTCCACGGGTTTCCAATCTCACTGTGGAATGAACGTGTGCGTGCGTAGTGTATGCAACTCTTTTGTTCCATAATCTATAGGAACATAAGAACCAGGAGCAGGAGTTGGCCATCCGGTTCCTATAGCCTGCTCCGCCATTCAATAAGATCCTGGCTGATCTTCACATGGACTCAGCTCCACTTACCCGCCCGTTCAACCTTAATCCCTTTACCATTCAAAAATCTATCCATCCTTGCCTTAAAAACATTCAAAGAGGTAGCCTCAACTGGGCAGGGAATTCCACAGACTCACAACCCTTAAACAAATGTATTCCTTATCGATATTTGCTGTTTTGGCGCTTTCAAAAGTGCCCATAAACATAGAAGGTGATGAAAATAACTGAGGTTTGTGTATGTCATGGAACTGGCTTCCCTTCCACTTAAAGTTGAATCATAGAAACTAGAAGCAGGAGATTCAGAGCCTGAATTTTGAGTGTGGGGAGGGGCAATCTGGCAGTGGGGGAGGGGGTGCGTGCATGTTAACTGGGAGCACTGGGTGTTGTGATGGTACACATTCATTAGTAAGCAATGGAGAATTTACTTACAAGGATCTAGAAGGGCAGCAGCATGTCTGCAGAGAGTTCTGGAATGTCTCCTCCCTATGGGAACTCCTCCCCTTTGCAATGAACCCCACCCTGAGTCACGATACTAAACAGGGGCTTGGAGGCCACTGAATGCCCCCCTCCCCCCCCCCGGGGTGATTATGGGCATGGGCAGACAGTGCCCACCTGGCAGTTCCCACCTGGCACCCTGACACTGCCAGGCAGTGTCAAGGGGATGGAGCCCGAATGTAAGCAAATGGAGAATTTACAAATGGACAGAAATGTAGCCTGATCTCGATGTGCACTGGGGAGACCTTCTCCCTCCTCCCCGTAGACATCGGCACATCCCTCCTGTTTGCCTGCATGTTCCCCCACCCAGTCCATAACAGGGGTCGCCAGCGTCAGGGCTTCAGGGACCCGCCAGTGTGTGACCCGCCCTTCATGACTCCTAACATGCCTCACTTAACGTTCCAACCCCCCCCCCCCCCCCACCCCACCCCGCATAGCTCCCCCCGATCTTAGCTCCGACTCAGATCCCACCCACATTCGGGCTCCATCCCCTTGACACTGCCTGGCAGTGTCAGGGTGCCAGGTGGGAACTGCCAGGTGGGCACTTACCCATAATCACCCAAGGGGGGGGGGGGGGGGGGGCGTTCAGTGGCCTCCAAGCCCCTGGCATGGCCATTGCTTTTGGTCTTCGCTAGTGAAGGCTAGTCGTGATCCTTACCAGGCTTGCATGATGCCCAGCGGTTAGACAATCCTCGGAGCTGGGAGAATCCGGGCATTGACGGGGTTAAACCTATTTAAATGCTACTTTAAATAAGCTAAACAGCTTCCTGTTCCTCCTGGGTGGGATCCGCTTTGCAGCAGCAGCGAGGGACTAAGATGATGGCAAAGTGTTTGGCTCATTTTTAGGCCCACACGCTATCTTCCGGGATCAGTGTGATCTGCACCAGGGACGGCGCAGGTAGGAAAATCACTCCCATTATCTCCTGATTTGGAAATCCATATCAGATGAACAAACCTGTGCTTCCTTGAGTCACTGTGAAGTCAGACAAGGACCCTGTGAAAGAGAATGTGTAACAACGCGTTAGATTGCACCGATTGCTATTCAGGATTTTACAAAGAGGAACAGACCGATAGAACAAAGAGCCAAGTTGTCGAAGTTTTTTACCTTGCACTCATCAGAGCAGAATCACAAGAATGCCAAATCTCAGAATGATCTCAAAACCTAAGGACCCCACGCACCCCGGACATTCTCTCTTCTATCTCCTCCCGTCGGGAAGAAGATTCAGAAATCTGAGGTCACCCACCAATTGATTCAAGAACAGCTTCTTCCCCGCTGCTGTCAGACTTTTGAATGGACCCACCTCGCATTAAGTTGATCTGTCTCTACACCCTAGCTATGACTGTAACACTACATTCTGTACTCCCTCCTTTCCTTCTCAATGAACAGTATGCCTTGTCTGTATAGCACGTAAGAAGCAATACTTTTCACTGTATGTTTAATACGTGTGACAATAATAAATCAAATCAAATCAAAATATTGAGATGATTGAAATGACAATTACAAGAGGGCACAAATTCAAGGCAAGGTGGGGAAGGGTCAGTGGAGGTATACGGGGGAAAGTTTTTACACAGAGGGTGGTGGGGGCCTGGAATGCACTGCCAAGTGAGATGTTGAGGCAAATAGTCACACTTAAGACTAATCTCGATAGACATATGAACAGTGGGACATAAATGGTTGTTCTAGGTAGGACAATGTGCTCGATGCAGGTTTGGAGGGCCGAAGGGCCTGTTCCCATGCTACACTGTTCTTTGCTCTTTGTTCTTTGTATTGTTCCCTCTGAGATACGGGTGGAAGTCTTCCTGTCCCATCCAATGTGGGAATGGG
The DNA here is from genome assembly GCA_037974335.1 of Prionace glauca. Taxonomy (NCBI): domain Eukaryota; kingdom Metazoa; phylum Chordata; class Chondrichthyes; order Carcharhiniformes; family Carcharhinidae; genus Prionace; species Prionace glauca. Next base: position 56,688,547 of record CM075738.1, on the reverse strand, counting down.
ATGGGGAATTCGATGAAAGTCCTTTGATGTTGGGTGGGATTTTCCAATCTCGGCGGGTGGACTGGACAATCACACCCTTGAAATCTTTGTGCCCCTGTCCTGATGAGTGCAGGATGAAAAACTTCGACAACACGTCTCTTTTTCGGCAATATCCCAGTTACGCACTATCAAAAAAGTAGGCATATAACAAAGCATATTTAAGAATCCCTTTAGTTCCAGAGGCACGCAGCATCGACAGTGCACGGTTAAATAATTCATTAATCTTGAATAGGGAAGAGACTATCAAATGGTTAGGGTTTTGACAGGGAATTAATTGATGGAAAATTGCTTCATGAATATTAAATTGTTTCTGAATGGTGAACATATTTCCCCTCTGAACGGAGTTGTATTCAAAATGTTCTTGCTGCCTTTATCTGGGGGGGCAATTCTCCCAAAAGCGTTGAACTGGTGGGGAAACTGGTCTGGGTCCCGACTGTTCAGCTTTTCACCCGAATCTCCGCGCTCTGTACACTGCAGAGGTCCCAGTTGTGAATCTCCTTAAAAACCCGTGTAGTCGTCCATTTCGGCAGAACCAACGGGATGAACGAGTACACTATCAAGGGCAGGAGTCTTAGTAGCGTTGAAGAGCAGAAGGATCTCGGGGTCTGGGTTCACAGGACTCTTAAATCGGCCTCGCAGGTGGAAGAGGTGGTCAAGAAGGCATATGGTGTACTGGCCTTCATTAATCGAGGGATTGAGTTTAGGAGTCGGGAGGTAATGCTGCAACTTTACAGGATCCTCGTCAGGCCTCATTTGGAGTACTGTGCGCAGTTCTGGTCGCCTCACTATAGGAAAGACGTAGAAGCTATTGAAAGGGTACAGAGGAGATTTACAAGGATGTTGCCTGGACTGGGAGGTATGCCTTATGAAGATAGGTTGAGGGAGCTGGGACTCTTTTCCCTGGAGAGACGAAGGTTGAGAGGCGACCTGATAGAGGTTTATAAAATGTTGAGAGGAATAGATAGGGTGGACTCTCAGAGGCTATTTCCCTGGGTTGAAATGGTCGCTACGAGAGGACACAGATTTAAGGTGCGGGGAGGGAAGTACAGAGGTGATGTTAGGGGTAAGTTTTTCACTCAGAGGGTGGTGAGTGAATGGAATCGGCTGCCGTCATCGGTGGTGGAGGCGAACTCGCTGGGGTCTTTTAAAAGACTTCTGGATGAGTATATGGGGTTTAATGGGATTGGGGGTTATAGATAGGTCTATAGATTGGTGGGGTTGATGTGATCGGCGCAACTCGAGGGCCGAAGGGCCTGTTTGTGCTGTAATGTTCTATGTTCTAACCCAGGTGTGGTGGGGCCTATTTGCGCTGGAGTTTGAAAGTTCTGGAACATGGTCCTGATCTGTCCGTTTGCTGGACAGCTCGATCGCGGGCCAGCCCCGCAGTACTGCCCCTTCCAGCCATTCCACCCCCCCCTCCACAGCCCAATCACAGCCCCCACAACAATTTCCAGGCCAGCCCTGACCCCAGATCCTCCCATCCCGGAGCACCCTGATTCTCAGACCCCACCCCGCCCCCAGCAATAGCTATCCCCCCATCCCCCTTACCCTAGCAGACCCTCTTCCCACTGACCCCCCCCCCCACCCCGCCACGTTTGCACACTGCCCAATGCCCGGTGGGCAGTGTCAAGGTGACCCCTCGGCATGGGCACTTTGCCCCTTGGGTCGTGCCAGGAGGCGTAGGCTGGCACTGCCAGTGTGGCCATGCCAACACCCCCCCACCGTCCGACCCCCTGGGGGGGGGGCCCAGATTGCCCCCCCCCCCCCTTTCATTCCAGTGGGGTCTCCCGCTAGTTCCCTGAATGTGGAGGGTTAGCCTGAACCCTGCCAAATGAAGTACTCTTGGCAGAGATTCACTCGGGATCTGAAAGTTCCCAATAACGAACTGCTAAACATACTTAAAATACATTCAAAAAAGATTCAAATGACTTAACTGCCTTCCCACTGGTTTCAAGAAATTAGACACAGTTCTTGGGGTTAAAGGGATATTAGTTTATTTATTTGCGTCACCAGTAAGGCTTACGTTAACACTGCAATGAAGTTACTGTGAAAACCTCCTGGTCGTCACACTCTGGCACCTGTTCGGGTACACTCAGAGAGAATTTAGCACGGCCAACACACCTAACCAGCACATCTTTTGGACTGTGGGAGGAAACCGGAGTATCCGGAGGAAACCCACGCAGACACGGGGAGAATGTGCGGACTCCACACAGACAATGACCCGAGCCAGGAATCGAACCTGTCTCCCTGGCGCTGGGAGGCAGCAGTGCTAACCACTGTGCCACTGTGATCAGGATATTGAATTTGATGATCAGACGCGATCATAATGAATGGTGGAGCAGGCTGGAAGGGCAGAATGGCCTACTCCTGCTTCTAGTTTCTATGTAATTCTACTTTTCCGCCCATTCCCTATATTCCGATATTCCCTGAGAGATCAAAAACCTGTCTACGTCTTAAATGTATCCAGCGGCACCCACAGCCCTCTGGGGCCGGGAATTCCAAAGATTCCCAACTCTTCAAGTGAAATGATTTCTCCTCCTCTCAGTCCTAAACTATTGGTCCCTTTATCCTGAGATGCGTCGGAAATTGTTGTCCTTGTCCGTGGCTGGAATTCTCCGGTGAAAGTGAGTGGCTGGAATGCCAGCGTCTCCGTTCTCAGGGCGGACGCGGGCAAGACCGGAGAATCCCGTGTTTTAGATCGCCCTCTTTGAAACTCCAGGAATTACAGAATCGAGGGGGCACATTTTCCCATTCCGCGCACTACGGGAGCGGGAGAGAGGCAGACCATGGAAAGATCCGCTGACCTCGGGCGGGATTTTCCGCTTTTGGAGTGAGCACGGATGGAAAACCCTGCCCAATGTAATCAGTCTCTTATCACAGGACAACCCCCCTCATCCTAGGGACTAATTTAATGAACCCTCTCTGTACTGTCGTTAGTGCAAATCTATCCTTTCTTAAATGATTTGATTTGATTTATTATTGTCACGTGTTAGTATACATTGAACAGTACTGTTTCTTGCGCGCTACACAGACAACGCATACTGTTCATAGAGTACAGAGGGGAGAAGGAGAGGAGAGGGTGCAGAATATAGCATTGCGGTTACAGATAGGCTGAAGAGAAAGATCAACTTAGTGTTACAGTCATAGCTAGAGTGTAGAGAAAGATCAACTTCATGCGAGGTAAGTCCATTCAAAAGTCTGACGGCAGCAGGGAAGAAGCTGTTCTTGAGTCAGTTGGTACGTGACCTCAGGCTTTTGTATCTTTTTCCCTGACGGAAGAAGGTGGAAGGGAGAATGTTCGGGGTGCGTGGGGTCCTTAATTATGCTGGCTGCTTTTCCGAGGCAGTGAGAAGTGTAGGCAGAATCAGTGGATGGGAAGTTGGTTTGCGTGATGGGCAGAGCAGGAGCTATACCAAGCTGTGATACAACCAGAAAGGATACTTTCTATGGCACATCTGTTAAAATTGGTGAGGTTTGTGGCAGACATGCTGAATTTCCTTAATCTTTTGAGAAAGTAGAGGCGTTGGTGGACTCTGTTAACTACAGTGTCAGAATGGGGGGACCAGGACAGGTTGTTGATGATCTGGACACCTAAAAACTTGAAGCCCTCGACCATCTCCACTTCATCCCTGCTGGTGTAGGCAGGGACCTGTTCTCCACTGGGCTTTCTGAGGCTGATGACAAGCTCCTTCATATTACTGACATGGAGAGAGTCCAAAACCACACACAGTATTCCAGATGTGGTCTGATAAAGCCGTGTAAAATTGTAACAAGTCTGCTTTATTTTTGTACTCCAGTCCTAGCAGCTAGTTATGTAAAAATGACCTTTTACAGCTGACAGATTAAATACAGCTCCTGTGAAGGCCAAATGAAAAGTCAATCGATGCTAGAAATTTGATAGCATTATTATTCACAGTGCAAGGATTAATAGATGTAGCTGCGGTATGTTTTTCTTTCAGTGAAAGGAATGATTTCAGAAATAAGTTGTGTAAATAAAGTTTATTTATTAGTTTCACAAGTAGGCTAACACTGCAATGAAGTTACTGTGAAAATCCCCTAGTCGCCACACTCCGGCGCCTGTTCGGGTACACCGAGGGAGAATTTAGCGCGGCCAATGCACCTACCCACCACCTCTTTCGGACTAAGGGATTGAGGGAAGGGGGGTTATCAGGACAAGTAAGAAGGGTTCACATGACGACAGGTTTTACATACACATCTCACAGAACTCCTACAGTGCAGAAGGAGGCCATTCGATCCATCGAGTCTGTACCGACCCTCTGACAGAATGTCTTACCCAAGCCCTCTCCCCTGTCCTATCCCCATAACCCCGTACATTTACCAAGGCTAACCTCCCTAACCTAGGCATCTTGGGACACTAAAGGGCAACTTGGCATGGCTCATCCACCTAATCCACACATCTTTGGGCTGTGGGAGGTTACCGGAGCATCTGGAGAAAACCCACAAAGACACGGGGAGAATGTGCAAACTGTACATAGACAGTGACCCGAAGCCAGAATTGAACGCGTGTCCCTAGCACTGAGAGGCTACCCACTGTGCCACGGTGCTGCCCTCTTGACGCAACAGATGTTTTGCCTAAATAAAAGCAAATTACTGCGGATGCTGGAATCTGAAACAAAAAGAGAAAACGCTGGGAAAATCCCAGCAGGTCTGACAGCGTCTGTAAGGAGAGAAAACCCTTTGGATCATCTGGACCCGAAACATCAGCTCTTTTCTCTCCTTACAGATGCTGCCAGACCTGCTGAGATTTTCCAGATGTTTTGCCATCTCTTCCTCCTACACAAGCTACTTACTTTCCTGGTTCTCCTGCCTGATGCACTTTGTAATCCTTTCCCTTTCTGGAGAGAGACAACCCACACCACTGTTAGAATCATAGAACCATAGAAGAGTTACAGCACAGGAGGAGGCCATTCTGTCCATCTTGTTCATGCCAACACAAGGACACTCAGGTACCCTTTCTAATCCTGCAGTGTAGCCTACAGTGCTTGAGGTTTATTTCTTTATTAGTCACAAGTAGGCTTACATTAACACTGCAATGCAGTTACTGTGAAAATCCCCTGGTTGCCACACTCCGGCGCCTGTTCGGGTACACTGAGAGAGAATTTAGTACGGCCAATGCACCCTAACCAGCACGTCCTTTGTAGTGTGGGCAGAAACAGAGGCACTCGGAGGAAACCCACGCAGACACAGAGAGAATGTGCAGACTCCACACAGACAGTGACCCAAGCTGGGAATCGAACCTGGGTCCCTGGCACCGTAAGGTAGCAATGCTAACCCCCTGTGCCACCCTGATCCAAGTATTTTTTTAAATAGAGTGTACACTCTTTGCCTCCACCAGCTCTTACACAGGATAACCCAAAGCAGGGAAGTTTCAATAATCACACTTTCCATCTCGAGGGCATCATGGCAGCACAGAGGCTATCTCTGTTGCTGTGCGGACACATGGAGTTGGGCCTGTGTCCGTGGGAGTTTGCGCGTTCTCCCCGTGGTTGCGTGGGTTTCCTCCGGGTGCTCCGGTTTCCTCCCACATCCCAAAAATGTGCTTTTAGGCTGATTGATTGGGTAACAAATTGTCCCTATATTGGACCTCCCTGATCCTCACACATTAGGCATAGACTAGAGTCATGAATAGGTCACTGACCATGGGACGGCGGCGCGGGCTCGTTGGGCCGAAGGGCCTGTTTCCCGTGCTGTTTTGTTCTTTGTTCTTTGTTCTTTGTTCACATATAACAGAACTCACCGGTTAAGTATTAAGAGATTAAATGAAAAAAAGGGAAAGTCAGTTTTTTTGGCACTAAATAAACTCAGGAATTTTTTTAAAAAGATTGACTTGTTGCAAATGGGTGTCACTGCCTGGGCCAGCAATTATTGCTGAATATTAATTGCCCTTGATAAGGTGGTGATGAGCTGCCTTCTTGAACGCTGCAGTCCATCAAGTGTAGTCACACCCGCAGCGCTGTTCGGGAGGGAGTTCCAGGATTTTGACCCACCAGCGGTGAAGGAATGGCCGATATATTTCCAAGTCGGGATGGTGAGTGGAGCGGTGGGGAACTTCCAAGAGATGGTGTTTAATACGGACTGCCTTCATTACAAGGCCTGCCCTACTGGAACTGGAGGAATGTCAGAAAACTTGAATAATAAGCAGTGAATAAATCAAGCAATACATTCGCAGCAATGGGAGTTGGGTAAGTATAAAGCCAGAACAAACTGGGCGGCACGGTAACACAGTGGTTAGCACTGCTGCTTCACAGCTCCAGGGTCCTGGGTTCGATTCCCGGCTCGGGTCACTGCCTGTGTGGAGTTTGCACATTCTCCTCGTGTCTGCGTGGGTTTTCTCCGGGTGCTCCGGTTTCCTCCCACAGTCCAAAGATGTGCGGGTTAGGTTCATTGGCTATGCTAAAATTGCCCCTTAGTATCCTGGGATGTGTAGGTTAGAGGGATTAGCAGGTAAAATGTGTAGGGATATGGGGATAGGGTCTGGGTGAGATTGTGTTCGGTGCAGACTCGATGGGCCGAAGGGCCTGTTTCTGCACTGTAGGGTTCTATGATCTAAAAAGAATGGCAAAGGTTAACCTCAAGTACCATGGACAGCAGCCAATGACACACCGAGAAGGGATTTATTACTGAGCCCTATCTGAATTATTGACTAATTCTGCGCAATCTAGAGTTCAAAGCTGGGAACTTCCTGCTGAGAATACGTTGGCAGTTTTCCATGAACCTTTATCGTTCATGTGCCAGAAGATCAAAGTTGTCATACTTATCCTCTCCATCCCCATGAGAATATTCACATCATCACAGAGTCTCTACAGAACAGAAGGAGGCCATTCAGCCCATCGAGTTTGCACTGACAACAATCCACCCTATCCCCGTACCACCATCACCCTGACACTAAGGGGCAATTTAGCATGGCCATTCAACCTAACCAACGCATCTTTGGACTGTGGAAGGACCCAGAGAAAACCCACACAGATATGGGGAGAACGTGCAGACTCCAGGCAGTGACCCAAGCCGGGAATCGAACCCCCAATTCCCTGATGCTGTGAGGCAGCAGTGCTCACCGCTGTGCCACCATGTCGCCCCGAAGTAACAGGGCCCAACATAGGCTCAAACTCACAACCCTGAGAGTAACAGTCTCATGCTCTATTGACTAAGCTAGCAAGACTATGGTTACATCTGCTGCTATTCCTGTAACATCCTGATTTTAAATTTCTCATCCTTGTTTACGAACCCCTCCATTCCCTCCGCTCCCTCTCCTCCCTATTTCTGGACTATCTTCCAACCTCACCCCCTGGTGCAAGCCTCTGGTTCTGACCACTTGAGCATTCCTGATTTTCCACTCTCCATCATTGGTGACCGAGCTTTCAGTTATTTGGGTCCGAAATCATGGATTTTTTAATCATTTGTGGGATGTGGGTGTTGCTGTCCGACCAGCGTTTATTACCCATCCCTAGTTGCCCCTTGAGAAGGTGGTGGCGAGCTGCCTTCTTGAATCACTGCAGTCCGCGTGCTGTGGGTTGATCCACATTGCTGTTAAGGAGGGAATTCCAGTATTTTGACCTAGTGACTGCGAAGGAACGGCGATATATTTCCAAGTCAGGATGGTGAGTGGTTTGGAGGGGAACTTGCAGGTGGTGGTGTTCCCCTGTATCTGCTGCCCTTGTCCTTCTAGGTGGAAGTGGTCATGGGTTTGGAAGGTGCTGTCTAAGGATCTTTGGTGAATTGCTGCAGTGCATCTTGTAGATAGTACACACTAAGCGTCGGTGGTGGAGGGGTTGGACATTTGTAGATGGGGTGTCTATCAAGCGGGCTGTTTTATCCCGGATGGTGTCAAGTTTCTTGAGTGTTGTTGGAGCCGCACCCATCCAGACAAGTGGGGAGTATTCTATCACACTCCTGACTTTGTGCCTTGGAGATGGTGGATAGGATTTGGGGACTCGGGAGGTGAGTTACTCGTTGCAGTATTCCTACCTTTGACCTGTTCTTGCAGCCTCTGTGTTTATGTGGTGAATCCAGTTGAGTTTTTGATCAAAGGTAAACCCAAGGATGTTGACGGTTGGAGATTCAGTGATGGTTACACCATTGAATATCAAAGCACAGTTGGTTAGGGAAATTTTGCAGTAACTTCATTGCAATCCAGGGTTGGGTGCATAGGCCATGTTGAATTGCCCTTAGTGTCCCAGGATGTGTAGCTTAGAGGGATTATCAGGGTAAGTATGTGAGGTTACGGAGATGGGGCTTGGTGAGATTGTGTTTAGAGCAAACACAGTGGGCTGAATGGCCTCCTTCTAGAGATTCTGTGATACTTAGGTCCCCCAAGCGATTATGTAAGATAAAGTTGAGATTTCTTTTCCTGTGGTTTGGGAGGTTGTTTAAAGTTTATAGAATTTAAAGCTTATTTATTAATTGAACCCAGGTCCCTGGTGCTGTGAAGCAGCAGTGTTAACCCTGTCTGCCTGTGGTTTGGGATGTTGGTGAGTTTTTGCCTCCCTCCTTTACAAGTAACACTTTGCATGGGTTATTTTCGGAAATATCATTTCTGATTGCAAATGATTCGCAACGCTGGCTGATGAACACAAATCTAAGTGTGCCTGCCGAACTGGATTGCAATCAGTCCAATTGTTCCGCTTTGTAAGGATTTGCCTCAATGGGAAGGCATTTGTCTTATTTCAGAAGTTGCAGCAGTGAGTGCTTCAGAAAGCTTTGCATGAATTTAGAAGTTGTTTGGCCAAGCGAGGTTTAAACCTTGAGAAACAACATGTGTGGGGTCAGCTGGTCCTGAGACTTTGTCCTGATCTTTCACGCAGACAGAAAGGTTTTCCTCCTTAGAGAAAACACCTGCGGTTACAGATCTGGATTCGATTCCCGGCTTGGGTCACTGTCTGCACATTCTCCCCGTGTCTGTGTGGGTTTCCTTGGGGTGCCCCGGTTTCCTCCCACAGTCCGAAAGACGCGCTGGTTCTTTCAGCCATGCTAAATTCCCCCTCAGTGTACCCGAACAGGCACCGGAGTGTGGGGGCGACTAGGGGATTTTCACAGTAACTTCACTGCGGTGTCAATGTAGGCCTACTTGCGACACTAATAAGCAAACTTATACTTAAATCCTGGATAAAAGTAAATTACTGCGGATGCTGGAATCTGAAACCAAAAGAGAAAATCTCAGCAGGTCTGGCAGCATCTGTAAGGAGAGAGAAAGGGTCGTCCAGGCTTGAAACATCAGCTTTTATCTCTCCTTACAGATGCTGCCAGACCTGCCGAGATTTTCCAGCATTTTCTCTTTTGGTTTTAAACTTAAATCTGTCTGTCCCACCCCCCATATCCAGCCTCCTCCATCGTACTAACTGACTCAAGAACAGCTTCTTCCCCGCTGCAGTTGGACTTTCGAATGGACCTACCCCGCATTAAGTTGATCTTTCTCTACACCCTGGCTATGACGGGTCCCTGACACTGTGAGGCAGCGGTGCCAAGCATTGCACCCACCCTGGCAGCTTCCCTCCCCTAAAGGGCATTAGTGAGCCAGGTGGGTTTTTAAACAAGAAGGATCTCACAGACTTATGATTCCAGATTTCCATTCAAATTTCACCATCTGCTCCGGTGGGATTCGAACAAGAGCATTACCGCTGGGGCTCTGGATTACTGGTCCGGTGACAACACCAGTGCACCACATTCTTTCAATGACAGCATCTGTCTCCAGTAGTTATGGTGCCAGTTTCCCTGGAATGACTGCAATCCCATCGAAAGCTCCAGAAGTATTTTTCAGGCAGATGGAGTACAATGTTGGCAAGTGTGAGGTTATCCACTTGGGCAGGAATAATAGTAGGAGGGATTATTATTTAAAGGGCGAAAAGCTGCAGCAGGCGACGGTGCAGAGGGACCTGGGGGTCCTTGTGCATGAGTCGCAAAAACCCAGCTTGCAGGTGCAGCAGGTGGTCAGGAAGGCGAATGGGATGCTGGCCTTCATAGCGAGGGGGATTGAATATAAAAGCAGGGAGGTCTTGCTGCAGCTGTATAGGGCATTGGTGAGGCCGCAGCTGGAGTACTGTATGCAGTTTTGGGCGCCGCACCTGCGCAAGGATATTTTGGCCCTGGAGGGAGTGCAGAGGAGGTTTACTAGGCTGATACCAGAGATGAGGGGGTTGGACTATGAAGAGAGACTAAATAGACTGGGTCTGTACTCGTTGGAGTTTAGAAGGATGAGGGGGGATCTTATAGAGACATATAAGATAATGAAAGGGATGGATAGGGTAGAGGTAGAGAGATTCTTCCCACTTTGGAAGGATAGTAAGACTAGAGGGCACAGCCTCAAGATAAGGGGGGGCGGTTTAGAACGGAGTTGAGGAGGAACTTCTTCACTCAAAGGGTGGTGAATCTCTGGAATTCTCTGCCCGTTGAAGTGGTGGAGGCTACCTCGCTAAATATATTTAAGTCACGGGTAGATAGGTTTTTGATAGACAGGGGAATTAAGGGTTATGGGGAGAGGGCGGGAATGTGGAACTGCTCCACTTCAGATCAGCCATGATCTTATTGAATGGCGGGGCAGGCTCGAAGGGCTAGATGGCCTACTCCTGCTCCTATTTCTTATGTTCTTATGATATCGGGAACACTTTACAACTGCGATCTTGAACCGCCTTGTTACCTTGAGTTATTCCCACACTCCCCATCATTTCCTTTGACTATTTCTCAAACAGAGTTGATGAAACTTACCTTCGTCATGGAGTTCTGTTACGAGTGGTGTGCCTCAGGGATCTGTTTTGGGGCCACTGCTGTTTGTAATTTTTATTAATGATCTGGATGAGGGTATAGTTGGGTGGATTAGTAAGTTTGTTGATCACACCAAAGTCGGAGGTGTGGTAGATAGTGAGGAAGGGTGTCATAGTTTGCAGGGTGACTTAGAAAGGTTGCAGAGCTGGGCCGAGAGGTGGCGGATGGAGTTTAATGTGGAGAAGTGTGAGGTAATTCATTTCGGTAGGAGTAACAGATGTGTTGAGTAAAGTCTAATGGGAGGACTTTGAATAGTGTGGAGGAGCAGAGGGATCTAGGTGTATGTGTACATAGATCCCTGAAAGTTGGGAATCAAGTAGATAAGGTTGTTAAGAAGGCATACGGTGTCTTGGTGTTTATTGGTAGGGGGATTGAATTTAGGAGTCGCAGCGTCATGTTACAACTGTACACAACTCTGGTGCGGCCGCACTTGGAGTACTGTGTGCAGTTCTGGTCCCCGCATTACAGGAAGGATGTGGAGGCTTTGGAGAGGGTGCAGAGGAGGTTTACCAGGATGTTGCCTGGTATGGAGGGGAGGTCCTATGAGGAGAGACTGAGGGATTTGGGGTTGTTTTCGCTGGAAAGAAGGAGGCTAAGAGGGGATCTTATTGAAACATATAAGATGATTCGAGGTTTAGATAGGGTGGACAGTGATAGCCTTTTTCCTCGGATGGAGAAAGCTAGCACGAGGGGGCATGGCTTTAAATTAAGGGGGGGTAGTTATAGGACGGATGTCAGGGGTAGGTTCTTTACCCAGAGGGTGGTGAGGGATTGGAATGCCCTGCCAGCTGCAGTTGTAAATGCACCTAGTTTGGGGGCGTTTAAGAGATCTGTGGATAGGTTTATGGACGAAAAGGGATTGGTTTAGGCTAGTGGGTCATTGTTTTGTAACTGGTCGGCGCAACATCGAGGGCCGAAGGGCCTGTTCTGCGCTGTAATGTTCTATGTTCTATGTTCTGTCATCTGGGCTTCATTGTTTTGCTAGCTGTTTTGTATTTTTAATACTCTGTGGTATTGAGTCAGAGCTAAATGTTAAAGCTCATTAAAGCCTCAGGGTGAGTGTCCAAGATCAAAAGGATATTGATTCCGAAGTGTTTTGATTAGTATCTCCGTCTGTGTTAAATTCCTGTGGATATTTGGGAGGCAATCCAAAGATGAGAAACTCTCAACACACAACGTAACTTCAGCACGTTTAGGGCGGCACCGTAGCACAGTGGTTAGCACTGCTGCTTCACAGCTCCAGGGTCCTGGGTTCGATTCCCGGCTCGGGTCACTGCCTGTGTGGAGTTTGCACATTCTCCTCGTGTCTGTGTGGGTTTTCTCCGGGTGCTCCGGTTTCCTCCCACAGTCCAAAGATGTGTGGGTTAGGTTCATTGGCTATGCTAAAATTGCCCCTTAGTGTCCTGGGATGTGTAGGTTAGAGGGATTAGCAGGTAAATGTGTAGGGATATGGGGATAGGGTCTGGGTGGGATTGTGTTCGGTGCAGACTCGATGGGCCGAAGGGCCTGTTTCTGCACTGTAGGCTTCTATGTTCTATGTTAACATCATTTCAGAGACATTTGAGTAAAGCCCTTTAATCTCAGGGAAATTTTCTTTTTAAAATACATCCGCTGCGATTCTCCCCAAAAGTGCTGAATTGGCAGGAAAACTTCTCTAAACCCTGACAGTTTTGTCAGCTCAGCTTCTTACCTGAATCTCCGCACTGCAGAGGGCCCAGTTGTGAATCTTATTAAAAATCCAGGGAAGTGGGGCCTATTCGCACCAGAGTACAGGAACTCTGCGTATGCGCAGTGGCCCCCGATCTGTCAGACTCCCCGTTTGAACCATAGAACCCTACAGTGCAGAAACAGGCCCTTCGGCCCATCGAGTCTGCACCAAACACAATCCCACCCAGACCCTATCCCCATATCCCTACACATTTTACCTGCTAATCCCTCTAACCTACACATCCCAGGATACTAAGGGGCAATTTTAGCATAGCCAATGAACCTAACCCGCACATCTTTGGACTGTGGGAGGAAACCGGAGCACCCGGAGAAAACCCACGCAGACACGAGGAGAATGTGCAAACTCCACACAGGCAGTGACCCGAGCCTGGAATCGAACCCAGGACCCTGGAGCTGTGAAGCAGCAGTGCTAACCCACTGTGCTACCGTGCCGCCCATGATATCCAGCTCGATCGCTGCCCAGCCGGAGACCCCCCCGCTGTCCCTCCAGCTCACCCCACGTCCCGGTCATTGCCCCCACCACAATTCCTGGGCCAGCCCTGACCATCCCGGAGTTGCCCCGATGCGCAGTCTGCCCTCCCAGCAATCCCCCCACACCCCCCCCACCCTGGCAGACCACCCCCCTGTTGACCCTCCCCCGCCCCCCCCTGCCTGGGGTCCCCCAGGAGGCAAGCCCCCTCAGCAGACCAAACCCCCCCCCCCCACACCACCAAGCCCACCCCCATTGTTACCCTCCCCCAAGGGGCAAGACCTGCCCCCTTGCAGACCACCACCCCCTCCCCCCCCCCACCACACAGTCCGCCCCAATCGTCGCCCTCCCTCCATCCCGGGTGGGGGTGGGGAGATGGGTGTCACCGGCCTTGATCAGGGATTTGGGCTCACGCTGAGACCACACGCACATCCCCCAGAACTAGCGGAACGGCCGCTGGAAACCGGTGGGGAGGCAGGTAAGCCGTTTAAATCTTTCTAAGTATATTGTACGTATATTTAGCAGTTTGTTATCAGGAACCTTCGGGTCCCGGTTGGATCTCCCATCCCGCCAGGAGTACTTCACCCTGGCGGGGTTTACACTGGCTCCCCATGGCCAGGGAGCTAACGGGAGACCTTGCCGGAATGAAACAGGGGCAATTGGGGGTCTGGCGGTTGGCTCCCCCCCGGGCATAGGCACCCTGGCCGAGCCAACCTGTGCCCCCCCCCCCAGCACTGCCTAAGGGGCAAAATGTCCATGCCCATCGGGCACTGCCAAGGAGGCAGGCCTATTGCGAGTGGGGCCTTTTGATCAGTGGGGGGGGACTCGCAACTCTCCAGACAATGGCCAACTCCGGCAGGAGAATCTAATCAATGCCCCTCAACAGTCAATGGCATTATCGTTGCTAAATCCCCCACTATCAAAATTGCGGGCATTAGTGTGGACCAGAATCTGACCTTGGACTAACCATGTAGATACAGTGACTGGCAGAACAGATTAGAAATTGGGGATACTGTGATGAGCAACTCACTTCCTGACTCCCCAAGGCCTGTCCATGATCTACAAGGTGTGAGTCAGGAGTGTGGTGGAATACTCCCCACTTGGAGTTTGCAAATTCTCCTCGTGTCTGCGTGGGTTTTCTCCGGGTGCTCCGGTTTCCTCCCACAGTCCAAAGATATGCGGGTTAGGTTCATTGGCTATGCTAAAAAATTGCCCCTTGGTATCCTGGGATGTGTAGGTTAGAGGGATTAGCAGGTAAAATGTGTAGGGATATGGGGATAGGGTCTGGGTGGGATTGTGTTTGGTGCAGACTCGATGGGCCGAAGGGCCTGTTTCTGCACTGTAGGGTTCCATGCTGGTTCTATATGCAGGGTAGAATAGGTGTGGGGTGATGTGGCGGCACGGGCTCGTTGGGCCGAAGGGCCTGTTTCCCGTGCTGGGTTGTTCTTTGTTCTTTGTTGCCTGGATGGGCGCAGCTCCAACAACACTCAGAAAGCTCAACACCAGGACAAAACAGCCCACTTGATTGGCACCACATCCCCAAACATCCACCCCCTCCGGCACTGACCCTCAGTGGCAGCAGAGAGTACCGTCTACAAGATGCACTGCACCGATTCACAAAAGATCCTAACTGTCTAAACCCATGACCACTATCACCTGGAAGGACAAGATATATAGGAACACCGGCACCTGCCTTCTCCCCCTACTACCCTGACTTGAAAATAAATCACCCGTTTCGTCACTGGGGCAAAATCTTGGCACTCCCTCCCTGACAGCACTGTGGGTGTACCTACACCGCACGGTTCAAGAAATCAGCTCGTCACAACCTTCCCAAGGGCAATTCGAGATGGGCAATAAATTCGGCATCCATATCCCACCAAAGAACAAAAAGATCAACTTGTGCTTCATGGTCTAACATGAAATGTGTGTTCTATAATTACCAAAAAAAGAGGACATTGCTCCACCAGCCATGTTAATGGCTCCTATGTGGTCTATTGAAATGACTTGTGCTGTGGTGTAGGCACCAGGAAAATGGGTTAATGGCTAAATTAGAGGCAGTAATCTAACCCAACTGGATTCGACAGTACAAAAGTGAAGTTTCTCCTCCGCTCTGAAGTTTGAGTGAAAATCCGTCTCCAGTACACAAGCTGTCATCAAGGTGAGGAAGCAAAGTCTCTAGGTGTTGGCACATTGGTTAGCATTACTGCCTCACAGCGCCAAGGAACTGGGTTCGATTCCCAGCTTGGGTCACTGTCTGTGTGGAGTTTGCACATTCTCCCCATATCTGTGTGGGTTTCCTCCGGGTGCTCTGGTTTCCTCCCGCAGTCCGAAAGACGTTCTGGTTAGATGCATTGGCAGTGCTAAATTCTCCCTCCGTGGACCCGAACTGGCGCCAGAGTGTGGCGACTAGGGGCTTTTCACCATAACTTCATTGCAGTGTTAATGTAAGCTTAATGAATAAACTTTTTATTAGGTAATGACGTTAATAAGTCCTGTGGGGGGGGAGGTACTCGAAGTCGTAGATTCTAGCTTAGAGGCAGGGACACTACGCACTGCGCCACAAGAGTTCCTGCAGGCCACTGTGCCAATCAGAAATTTGCAATTATCCCCATGGTACCTTCATCGTCAGGAGAAAAAGCCTCTACTTATCCTGTTTCACACATTCACTCCCAATGCCCAGCGAACTGACCATGATTCCAATCCACTTCTCCATCTTTTCAATTCTCCTGCCCCGCTGACGGGCGATACAGTAGCACAGTGGTCAGAACTGCTGCTTCACAGCTCCAGGGTCCTGGGTTCGATTCCCGGCTCGGGCCACTGTCCGTGTGGCAGTTGCACATTCTCCTCGTGTCTGCGTGGGTTTCCTCCGGGTACTCCCGTTTCCTCCCACTGTCCAAAGACGTGCGGGTTAGGCTGCTTGGCCGTGCTAAGAAATTGCCCCTTAGTATCTAGGGATGCGTGGATTAGTGGGTGTAATAGGAAAGGGTAGGGGGGGCCTGGGTGAGATTGTGTTCGGTGCAGACTCGAAGGGCCTCTTCCTGCGCTGTAGGGTTGTATGACGATCGTGGGTGAGGTTCCTGATGTATCTTAGAAAATATCTCAGCTGGGGAGAGGAAGAACAAAGTGAGGAGGACAAAAAAGAAGTTTAGCCATTATCATTGCCAAGTAGCAGGGAGGGTGATCGGAATTTGTAATAACGCAATGGTCTTCTCTGCTCGCCTTCCATACAGAGCCCAGAAATAAAAGATGCCTTCATAATATTTCTTTAATGACATTAGACGTGCACTAACGATAGGCATTCTCCCCAAAAAAAAAATTGGTGTAAATGTTATACACATGATCATTACACTGACAGTGCTCAAGGGGAACTTTAATGATCCATTGCCTCTCTAGATGAGTAAATGAGTTTCTGATGGGACCCTCAACAAATAGTTGTGCTGTCAGACATGTTAAAACAGCAATCGCCTTTCTACCGATTATTTCTTGATGAATCTCCATCGTGTCCCCTGCCCCCACCCCTCCTGCTTTGTTCTGAGTCGGTGAAAATTAGACTGGCCCCAGGAATGTGGCTTCACCAGACTCGGTGAAGCACGGCAAAGATTCTCGCAATAATTTCTGCGTGAGGTCAGCCAGACAAGTCCTGCCCCCTCGTCCGCCTCCCTTCTTGCTCCTCTGCTTGGGGTTCAGTTTTAGCCTCAGGGATATAGAGTCTTTTTAATAATGAATTTTTTATCCACAGGCATTTAAGTCCAGCAAGGGGCATGCGGGCGGCAGGTTGTGGTGGGCTGCTCTTGGATGTTGCTTCGGGAGTTGCCTACTGCTTCATGTCGTTGGTGTGCGTAAACTGGACCATCTCGAGGGCAACATGACAGCTCAGAGGCTATCTCTGTTGCTGTGCGGACACATGGATTTGGGCCTGTGTCCGTGGGAGTTTGCGCGTTCTCCCCATCGTTGCGTGGGTTTCCTCCGGGTGCTCCGGTTTCCTCCCACATCCCAAAAATGTGCTTTTAGGCTGATTGATTGGGTAACAAATTGTCCCTATATTGGACCTCCCTGATCCTCACACATTAGGCATAGACTAAAATCATGAATAGGTCACTGACCATGGGACGGCGGCGCGGGCTCGTTGGGCCGAAGGGCCTGTTTCCCGTGCTGTGTTGTTCTTTGTTCTTTGTTCTGCGTGGCATGGACAATTCAGAGCGAATTGAGAAATTGTTTTCAGTAGAATCTCATGGATCGTGCACTGAAATAGGCCAATCTACCCCAGTGGTCCATTCTGGCCCTTGTTCTCCACACCAGCCTCCTGCTAACCCTCTTTATTTGATTTGATTGTCACGTGTACTTGTGTACAGTGAAAAGTGTTGTTTCTATTCAAAGCGTACAGTTCATAGAGAAGGAAAGGAGGGAGTGCAGAATGTAGTGTCATAGCTATGGTGTAGAGAAAGATCAACTTAACGCGAGGTAAGTCCATTCAAAAGTCTGATGGCAGCCAGGAAGAAGCTGTTCTTAAGTTGAGGGAACATGAGGGTCATTTCCGCATTTACTGAATTGTAACAAGGAGCTCCAAACTTTTAAGTTTAACATCACAAATAGGCTTGTATTCACACTACAAGGACTTAATGTAAAAATCCCCTAGCCGCCACATTCCGGTGCCTGTTCGGGTACACTGAGGGAGAATTTAGCATTGTGCAATGCACCTAACCAGTCTTTCGGACGGCAGGAGGAAACCGGAGCACCCGAAGGAAACCCACGCGGACACGGGGAGAATGTGCAAACTCCACACAGACAGTGACCCCAGCCGGGAATCGAACCCACACCCCTGTGAAGCAGAGTGCTAACCACTGAGTCCCTGTGTCACTTAACAAATAGATATAGCTCTTGGGGCCAAAGAGATATGGGAGGGAAGGCGAGATCAGGATTTGGTTATCAGCCGTGATCATATTGAATGGCGGGGCAGGCTCGAAAGGCCTTGTTCTGTTGCTATCTTCGAGGTAAATCCATCGGCCTCAACTTTGAGAATTCCTCTTCACTCCTGGGCTTAACAGAGGGAGAGAGTTGAGGATTTGTGCAACATTTTGTGTGGAGAACTGATTCTTTGCATCACCCCTAAACTGCCTAGCTCCAATTTTAAGATGGCTTCCCTTTGTACAGGATTCCAATTCAACAGCTCCGAGACCCTGGATAATCCAGAGGTCAGAATTTGACCTCCTCGCCCAACATGGAATGGAGCGGACGAGGAGTAGTCAATTGCTGGCTGATCTCGGGTGGGTGGAAGGCCATATAATCCCGCCCAATGTATCTGACTCAAGTTAACCACGACCAGAATGATATCAGTGCAATTTGTTATTTTACAACCCAGTCCCTCCAGTTTGTTCCCCGCGTCCCCTCATGGGATTTCTCTCAGACCAGAGTGGTTACGGTTCTGCGTGAGTGAACCGTTTTGCTCTTTCGGAACCAGCGATGAACGGACCCCCCTTCTACGTACGTTAGTCGAAACAAGATTCATTTGAAAGGGACGCCCTCTCTCGTGGATACCTTTTCCCAGTCCAAGAGGGGGAGATTTTCCTTCCTGCCCTTCACAGGAATCGTAACGGGCTAGGGGATGGAACATGTAAAGGTCCCCACTGACCTTGGAAGAGATTTTCCAGTTTTGAGACAAGTGTGTGGCTGGAAAATCTCACTCCAAATGTATTTGTGTTTTAAAAGGAACCAGTTTCACCAGACGGACTTCCTGCAGGCGAAGGAAGAGTGAGCTTATTTGATTTGATTTGATTTATCATTGTCACATGTTACAATTGCTGCGGCTGTATAGGGCACTGGTGAGGCCGCAGCTGGAGTACTGTGTGCAGTTTTGGGCGCCGCACTTGCGCAAGAATATTTTGGCCTTGGAGGGAGTGCAGAGGAGGCTGATACCGGAGATGAGGGGGTTGGATTATGAAGAGAGGCTGAATAGACTGGGTCTGTACTCGATGGAGTTTAGAAGGGTGAGGGGGGATCTTATAGAGACGTATAAGATAATGAAGGGGATGGATAGGGTAGAGGTAGAGAGATTCTGCCCACTTAGAAAGGACAACAGGACTAGAGGGCACAGCCTCGAGATAATGGGGGGGACAGTTTAGAACGGAGTTGAGGAGGAACTTCTTCACTCAAAGGGTGGTGAATTTCTGGAATTCTCTGCCCGTTGAAGTGGTGGAGGCTGCCTCGCTAAATATATTTAAGTCACGGGTAGATAGGTTTTTGGTAGGCAAGGGAATGGGGAGCAGGCGGGTAAGTGGAACTGATCCACTTCAGATCAGCCATGATCTTATTGAATGGCAGGGCAGGCTCGAAGGGCTAGATGGCCTACTCCTGCTCCTATTTCTTATGTTCTTATGTATTGTTTCTTGCACGCTACACATTTTCTTGCCGCCTCTCCCCTTGTCAAAGGAATATCTGGACTCGAAACATCAGCTCTTTTCTCTCCTTACAGATGCTGCCAGACTTGCTGAGATTTTCCAGCATTTTCTCTTTGGATTCCTAGAGTTAAAACTCCCCTCAGAATCTTATATGTTGCACTATCTCTTGTTCTTTGAAATTCCACCAAGCAGGGACCTGAAATGTTCAGAGTTTCTCATCTACTTTGCCAGCTGTCGTGGTTCCCCAAGACGACAACTTATTTAACCCAATTGAAACAGAGAGTCTGAGTTGTAATCCTCCAAGCAGTAGACTTTATTTTCCAGCACAAGAGAATAAAGCCGGGATGTCCGGAACATTCCAATGAACTATCTGCTTTACAGTCTTTTTATACACATCACAACATAATCACATTAAGTGGAGTGACTGAACAACAATCATTGTATAGCTAACTACATTAAGTAACATACATTGACCTGACTGATCATGCTGGTCTGACTACTATACTAATTATATTATATACTAATTGTATCAGGTAGCCTACATTGAGTTGGTTAATCATGCTGCTCTCAGCACATCTCACATTTTGAACCTCCTTTAGCATACCCATCTTAATTACAACGTTCAATACAAGTTCTCATACATGAGTACAAATTCTCTTACACAGCCAAGAATAATAAGTCCAGGGGAACATTTAGACTGAACAGAGACACAGATAAAGTGGTATAGATTCCCCCACCCCTCGCGAAGATGTCATTTAAGAGTCATTAGCTACATGGCAAAGCAATATGAACATCCCACACTCTTGTGAAGCATTATAGTCAGGGGGCACTGTTACTTGACATGATTTATACTATCCTATTACAAACCCCTGTCGCTGATGAAACAGCCCAGTTGGTGGGGTGTAAATAGTCTGGAAAGTGTCACGTCTGAGATTGCGCTGTCTTAACCAGCAGTGGAATCAGATTCAATGTACGAATAGGGCAGCACGGTGGGTGGCACACTGCTGCCTCACAGAGCCAGGGTTACTGCCTGTGCGGAGTCTGCACATTCTCCCCGTGTCTGCGTGGGTTTCCTCCAGATGCTACTGTTCCCTCCCGGAGTCCAAAGATGTGTGAGTCAGGTGGATTGGCCATACTAAATTGCTGGCTTGGAGGGTTACTGTCTGTGCGGAGTCTGCACATTCTCCCCGTGTCTGCGTGGGTTTCCTCCGGGTGCTCCCGGAGTCCACAGATGTGCGAGTCAGGTGGATTGGCCGTGCTAAATTGCCCCTTAGAGCCAGGGGGAACTAACTAAATACATGGGAATAGGGCTAGGATGGGATTTACGTCAGCTTGATGGCCTGAATGGCTTTCTTCTGCACGGTGATGATTCTATGATTTGATAACTAGGAGCTGGATTAGAACACTCAGCCCCTTGGACCTGCTCCGCCATTCACAAAGATCATACTAGCAACGGTCAAACAGCAACATTAAGATTCCAAGAAGGAATTGGAAGATGTCCCCCAAAGAATAAGATGCAACTTCCAAAGGATTTCAATTTATATCCTAGATTTTCTGGGAACCTTATTCTGGTAACTTTGCCCAGCCGTATTGCTTATTGAAAATAGGAGGTCGTGCTAGCGTGGCCCCTTTAAGGGGCAATTATTGAGGGTTATATGACGGGACGCTATGGAGAGGTAGCGTGGGAAGACTAGCCAACAGGGACATGTGTCCTGGGACAAGGAGAAATCTGAGTTGGAGCCAGGGAGGGGAAGGACGTAGACATGTATTGTAATAGACCATCACTTATACATAATATAAATATTGTTGGCAATAAATCCTTCATAATGTGAGGCCGCAACAAGTCATCTTCAGAGTTATTACTCATCAGCAGCAGGACTGCGAGTTATAGGCAGGAAGCTGTCTTTAGGCAGATCTCTACAACATTTAATTACTCCTGCCCTCCACTCCACGTCAAAGTAAAGTTTATTCATTAGTCACAAGTCAGGGTTACACTGCAATGAGAACACAAGAACATAAGAAATAGGAGCAGGAGTAGGCCATCTAGTCCTTCGAGCCTGCCCCGCCATTCAATAAGATCATGGCTGATCTGAAGTGGCAGACCCAGACTTTCTCCCCATAACCCTTAATTCCCTTGTCTATCAGGAATCTATCTACCCTGACTTAAATATATTTAGCGAGGCAGCCTCCACCACTTCAATGGGCAGAGAATTCCAGGGATTCACCACCCTTTGAGTGAAGAAGTTCCTCCTCAACTCCATTCTAAAACGCCCCCCCTTTATCTTGAGGCTGTGCCCTCTAGTCCTACTGTCTTTTTTGAGCAGGAAGAGTCTCTCCACCTCTATCCTATCCATCCCATTCATCATCTTATACGTCTCAATGAGATCTCCCCTCATTCTTCTAAACTCCGAGTACAAGCCTAGTTCATTCAGCCTCTCCTCATAGCTCAACCCCCTCAACTCCGGTATCAGCCTAGTAAACCTCCTCTGCACTCCCTCCAGGGTCAAAATATCCTTGCGCAGGTGCGGCGCCCAAAACTGCACACAGTACTCCAGCTGCGGCCTCACCAATGCCCTATACAGCTGTAGCAAGACCTCCCTACTTTTATATTCAATCCCCCTCGCTATGAAGGCCAGCATCCCATTCGCCTTCCTGACCACCTGCTGCACCTGCAAGCTGGGTTTTTGCGACTCATGCACAAGGACCCCGAGGCCCCTCTGCACCGTCGCCTGCTGCAGTTTTTCGCCCCGTAAGTAATAGTCCTTCCTACCATTCCTCCTACCAAAGTGGACCACCTCACACTTGCCAACATTAAATTCCATTTGCCATTTCCTGGCCCATTCGCCCAGCCTATCTAGATCCTTCTGCAGACTCTCCGTATGAGGGTTGCCCTTGGTTGTTTCGAGAGTTGCCTAGTACTTTTCATCGTTAGTGTATGCTTAAACTGGACCAGATGCTGGGCAACACGACAGCTCAGTGACTATCACTGTCTGCTGTGCAGACACATGGATTTGGGCCGGTGTCTGTGGGAGTTTGCGCATTCTCCCCGTACTTGCATGGGTTTTCTCCGGGTGCTCCGGTTTCCTCCCACACCCCAAAGATGTGCTCTTAGGCTGATTGCTGTTAATAAATTGTCCCTAAATTAGTCTTCCCTCAATGTGGAATGCCATAAGCATAGACAAGGGTCATGGGTGGAGAGGGGGCTCACAATGTTAAGATGGCGGCACGGGCTCGTTGGGCCGAAGGGCCTGTTTCCTGTGCTGTGTTGTTCTTTGTTCTTTGAATTGGCCATGCTAAATTGCCCCTTAGCGTCAAAAGATGAGTAGATTGGGGGGATTGGCCATGGAAATGTGTAGGACTATGAGGATAGAGTAGGGGGGTGTGGGTTTTGGGAGGGGGGGTCTTTTATAGAATTGGTGCAGACTCAAAGAGCCAAATGCCCCCTCTCTGCACTGCAGGGATCCAGGATACTGGGCACTAACCTGCATGATGTGCTGTGCAACAGGTTCGATGGGCTGAATGGCCTACTCCTGCCTCTACTTTTTATGTTTCTATGATGTGCTGCCTGTGATGTCAAACCAGGAAGTGAAACCCCTCATTGACAATGATGCTAGTTTGGTGGTGATGGTAATGTGGATGCTGTCCTTGGCACTGTGCCTCCAACGCTGAATAAGAACATAAGAAATAGGAGCAGGAGTAGGCCATCTAGCCCTTCGAGCCTGCCCCGCCATTCAATAAGATCATGGCTGATCTGAAGTGGATTAGTTCCACTTTCCCACTTTCTCCCCATAACCCTTAATTCCCTTGTCTATCAAAAACCTATCTACTCGTGACTTAAATATATTTAGCGAGGCAGCCTTCAACGGGCAGAGAATTCCAGAGATTCACCACCCTTTGAGTGAAGAAGTTCCTCCTCAACTCTGTTCTAAACCCCTCCCCCTTTATCTTGAGGCTGTGCCCCCTAGTCCTGCTGTCTTTTCTGAGTGGGAAGAATCTCTCTACCTCTACCTTATCCATCCCTTTCATTATCTTATACGTTTCTATAAGATCCCCCTCATCCTTCTAAACTCCAACGAGTACAGACCCAGTCTATTTAGTCTCTCTTCATAGTCCAACCCCCTCAACTCTGGTATCAGCCTAGTGAACCTCCTCTGCACTCCCTCCAAGGCCAAAATATCCTTGCATAAGTGCGGCGATCAAAACTGCACACAGTACTCCAGCTGTGGCCTCACCAGTGCCCTGTACAGTTGCAGCAAGACCTCCCTACTTTTATATTCAATCCCCCTCGCTAGAAAGGCCAGCATCCCATTCGCCTTCCTGACCACCTGCTGCACCTGCAGGCTGGGTTTTTGCGACTCATGCACAAGGACCCCCAGGTCCCTCTGCACCGTAGCCTGCTGCAGCTTTTCGCCCTACTATTATTCCTGCCAAAGTGGATAACCTCACACTTGCTAATAGAAGCAGGGAAGTTGTTTCCACTGATGGGTGAAACCAGAACTAGGGGGCATGGCCTCAAAATAAGGGGGAGCAGATTTAGGACTGAGTTGAGGAGGAACTTCTTCACACAAAGGGTTGTGAATCTGTGGAATTCCTGCTCAGTTGAGGCTCCCTCATTGAATGTTTTTAAGGCAAGGATGGATAGATTTTTGAGCAGTAAAGGAATTAAGGGTGAGCGGGCGGGTAAGTGGAGCTGAGTCCATGAAAAGATCAGCCAGGATCTTATTGAATGGTGGATCGGGTTCGAGGGGCCGAATGGCCAACTCCTGCTCCTGGTTCTTATTGAACCAGTGCCCCTGGCTTTCTGAGCTTGCAATGCCACTCTTCCGATCATTTCCTGAGCCTCTGGTACGTATAGCTTTACCCAGAGCCCCTGAAAATCCAGAGATATCCTCAGACCTACAGGCTTCATCTATCCATAGGTGGGACATGGGCATCGCTGGTTGGCCAACATTTATTGCCCATCCCTAGTTGCCTGAGGGCAGTTGAGAGTCAATCCACAGCCTCTGGAGTCACGTGTAGGCCAGACTGGGTAAGGACGGCAGATTTCCTTCCCTATAGGGAACCAGATGGGTTTTTCCGACAATCGACGATGATTTCCCGGTCATCAGTAGATTCTTAATTCCCGATTTTTTTTATTGAATTTAAATCCCACCATCTGCTGTGGCGGGATTCGAACCCCAGAACATTAGCTGAGTTTCTCAATTAACAGTCTGGCGATAATACAACTCGCCGCTTGCCTGTAAGCCGAAGGGCCTGTTTCTGCACTGTAGGGTTCTACGATAAGAAATGAGATATGACTTCAATTTCTATGGAGCCCATGTCTTGCAGCATTTTCTGAATAGATTTTGGCAAGAGACTGTAAATCAGTTTGGTGCAGTCTACAGCTGTCCCGCTGTCTTGGTCACAGAACATGGTGATATATTATTCGAATGCCAGTTAATAACAAGACCAGGCGAGACTCACAATCTGGCTGGTGACAGAGAGGTAAGGATGTATCCCTGTACCACTTCTAATGAAGCTGCACTCGAATGGCAGGGCAGTCTTTTCAAAATAATACAGCTTTTCACTGGAGGGATATTGTCCAATTTTGTCCACCAAATCTCGTTCTCTTAAACCTTTGAAAGCCGGCTCAAGTGCAGCAGCGTCCATTCCCCACGATACGGTGGAGGATTCCCCTCTGTTGTAAAGTTACTGGCGCCGAGAGTTACCAGCCTCAAGGCTTCGTGTTCCCCTTTGCCACTGGTGAGCACTTTGGAGCCCCCGCTGGCATCACTAGTCCCTGCTCGAAACTGACCGGGAAGCAAGATGTTCAGGGATTCAAGTCTCAAAGTCCCGATGGTGCAGAAGGAGGCCATTCGGCCCGTCAAAACGGCGCCAGCTTTCTCTCAGAGCAGCTTACCCCAGCCCCTCTCCCCCACCCTGAGCCCACGTATTTACCCTGCTAATCCATCCAGCCTGCACAGAAGACCGTAGGAGCTGAATTAGACCACTCGGCCCATCTGCTCCACCATTCAATCATGGCTGATCTTGTTTGTTCTCATCCCCATTCTCCTGCCTTTTCCCCATAACCCCTCATCCCCTTAATGGCCCATCCACCTAACCCGTGCACCTTTTGGAGGAAACCGGGGCGCCTGGAGGAAACCCACGCGGGCATGGGGAGGACATACTCCATTACTTACGTGGCGAAAAACTGCAGCAGGCGACGGTGCAGAGGGACCTCGGGGTCCTTGTGCATGAGTCGCAAAAACCCAGCTTGCAGGTGCAGCAGGTGGTCAGGAAGGCGAACGGGATGCTGGCCTTCATAGCGAGGGGGATTGAATATAAAAGTAGGGAGGTCTTGCTGCGGCTGTATAGGGCATTGGTGAGGCCACAGCTGGAGTACTGTGTGCAGTTTTGGGCGCCGCACCTGCACAAGGATATTTTGGCCCTGGAGGGAGTGCAGAGGAGGTTTACTAGGCTGATACCGGAGTTGAGGGGATTGAGCTATGAGGAGAGGCTGAATAAACTAGGCTTGCACTCGTTAGAGTTTAGAAGAATGAGGGGAGATCTCATTGAGACGTATAAGATGATGAATGGGATGGATAGGATAGAGGTGGAGAGACTCTTCCCACTCAAAAAAGACAGTAGGACTAGGGGGCACAGCCTCAAGGTAAAGGGGAGGTGGTTTAGAACGGAATTGAGGAGGAACTTCTTCACTCAAAGGGTGGTGAATCTCTGGAATTCTCTGCCTGTTGAAGTGGTGGAGGCTGCCTCGCTAAATATTTTTAAGAAACGGGTTGATGGGTTTTTGATAAGAGAGGAGATTAACGGTTATGGGGAGAGGGCGGGAAGGTGGAACTGAGTCACAACAGATCAGCCATGATCTTATTGAATGGCGGGGCAGGCTCGAAGGGCCAGATGGTCTACTCCTGCTCCTATTTCTTATGTTCTTATCTAGATTTTGCTTCTTTTGTCAATTAGTTCAAATCTGTGCCCTTTCTTTCTCGATCCTTCCACGAGTGGGAACAGTTTCTTGCTATCCAGAGCTCTCATGCTTTTGAATACCTCCGACAGATCCCCCCCCCTTCATGGACAGGGCTAGAAAGGTTTCACATTTGCTCAGTGATAGCAGGCCAGCCCCTCCCTAATCCCACCCCACGCCCACCCCCCGTGAGATGGCGGCGGTGAGCTGCCTATTTGAACCGCTGCGGCTGGAGTGGTGTAGGTACACCTATGGTGCTGTTAGCAAGGTTAACTGTCAATAAGAAATAGGAGCAGGAGTAGACCATCTGGCCCCTCGAGCCTGCCCCGCCATTCAGTAAGATCATGGCTGATCTGTCGTGACTCAGCTCCACCTTCCCGCCCTCTCCCCATAACCCTTAATCCCCTCTCTTATCAAAAACCCATCAACCCGCTTCTTAAAAATATTTAGCGAGGCAGCCTCCACCACTTCAACGGGCAGAGAATTCCAGAGATTCACCACCCTTTGAGTGAAGAAGTTCCTCCTCAACTCTGTTCTAAACCGCCCCCCCTTTATCTTGAGGCTGTGCCCCCTAGTCCTACTGTCTTTTTTGAGTGGGAAGAGTCTCTCCACCTCTATCCTATCCATCCCATTCATCATCTTATACGTCTCAATGAGATCTCCCCTCATTCTTCTAAACTCTAACGAGTACAAGCCTAGTTTATTCAGCCTCTCCTCATAGCTCAATGGACAGGTTGTTACTCAAATCCTCTTTTAGCAAACAAAATATAGTCGGTGCAGTGGATAAAATCAAAGCACTCATTCCGTACGAGAGCAGGAATGTAATAGGTGTCTTCAGGAGAACAGCATTTTAACACTGGAACAAAAATACTGATCCACAGCCATCACTAAACCGTGACTTTGCATTTTATACAGAGAGAGGACTATGGACCGTGACTGTTTATTACACATTAGCTTTACATGGGTAAGACTTTGCTATGGAAATGGGATTTTCTGCTTCTGTTCTGAAATGTAATTTTGAGATTACCGGTGACGCAGTAATAATAAAAGCTGATACACTTCACAAACGCACTGTTGGCAATGTTATTGAGATTTCACAATTGAGCCCCATTTCTCCTTTTCACTGCGATCCATAGAATCCCTGCACTGCAGGAGGAGGCCATCCAGCCCATCAAGTCTGTACTAACTCTCCAATAGGGCATCTTAACCAAGCCCACACTATCTCAGTAAACCCATGCATTTCACTTTTGGACACTAAGTGGCAATTTAACATGACCAATCCATCTAACCTGCACATCTTTAGACACTAAGGAGCAATTTAGCATGGCCAATCTACCTAATGTGCATATCTTTAGACACTGAGCAGCAATTTAGCATGGCCAATCTACCTAATCTACAAATCTTTGGACACTAAGTGGCAATTTAGCATGGCCAATCCACCTAACCTACATATCTTTGGACACTAAGGGGGAATTTACCACGGCCAATCCTTATAACCTGCACATCTATGGAAAGTGGGAGGAAACCGGAGCAGCTGGGGAAAACCCATGCAGACATGGGGAGAATGCGCAAGCTCCGCATAGACAGTCACCCAAGGCCGGAACTGAGCCTGGGTCACTGGCCATGCTAAATTGCCCCTTTGTGTCAGGACTAAATGCATAGGGTTATGGGGATAGGGCCTTGGTGGGATTATGGTGGATGCAGGCTCAATGGGCTGAATGGCCTGATTCTGCACTGTAAGATTCTATGATAGCTGTATTCTTAAAAATACCTGATTGATAAAAGCTCCCCAGTGGATCATTTGAATCATACCTGAAGTGAAGAATTTAATGCTTACCCTAGCCAAACTCAAAGTGTAAAACTTATGATCCCGGTCGACTTCATAAAACATTTTGGAGTTTCTGACCTGAATTATAACAACACCCACTTGAGAAGTCAGAAGAGGCTGAAGATCTCTTTTTTGAAAGAAAGCACCTGTGACAGTGCAGCACTGCTGCAGCGCTGCAGTGGGAATGGCAGTTCCCAGATTTCCTGGTCAAGCTTGTGGAGCATTTCTGAACCATCTTCAGCGGGATGCCCAAAGGATTCTAAATCCTGATGTGTAAGCACATATGCAATGTTCCTAGAGAGACGGTGTTGGAGGGAATGAACGAACTGAATCTTCAGAGACTGTGTAGAGCTTCAACAAAAATAGCTTTATTCAATATGCATGAGGGAGAGTAGAACTCGGAGCTGTAATTCCAGCTTGCTTCATGCTATTCTGCTAATCATCAGTTCTTATATATTCTTATACATTTTCACGTTACAAAGGAATACATTTTGGTTAGGTCATGAGACTTTAAATTGGTTAGTTTTCTTTTTGATCACATTATATGGATCCATTGTCCTGTGTGCTTTAGCTTTAATCATTTTCTGGACATCTTCTGTCTACCTATTTACAGTATCAAAGCTTTGTGTTTGTCAAACCGATTTCGATGGTGATTTAATCCTTCCCATCTCCCTGATATTTGGTTACTTCTCCTGAGGCACAATAGCCCCTCTAGACGTTTTGGGGTCTTAATAAGTGACAACAACCATAAGGCCATGAGATATAGGAGCAGAATTAGGCCACTCGGCCCATCAAGTCTGCTCTGCCATTCAATCATGGCTGCTATTTTTCTCATCCCCATTCTCCTGCCTTTTCCCCATAACCCTTAATCCCCTTATCTATCTCTGTCTTAAAGACACTCAATGACCTGGCCTCCACAGCCTTCTGTGGCAAAGAATTCCCGAGATTCCCCACTCTCTGGCTGAAGAAATTCCTCCTCATCTCTGTTTAAAAGGATCGTCCCTTTAGCCTGAGGTTGTGTCCTGTGGTTCTAGTTTTTCCAAATAGTGGGAACGTCTTCTCCACGTCCATTCTATCCAGGCATCACAATATCCTATAAGTTTTAATAAGATCACCCCCCCTCATCCATCTAAACTCCG
This sequence comes from Prionace glauca, assembly GCA_037974335.1. Classification (NCBI taxonomy): domain Eukaryota; kingdom Metazoa; phylum Chordata; class Chondrichthyes; order Carcharhiniformes; family Carcharhinidae; genus Prionace; species Prionace glauca. The sequence goes on along the minus strand of CM075738.1, from coordinate 56,659,212 downwards.
ACGAGTACAGGCCCACAATTCTCTTATTGTTGTTGTGTGCCGGTGCTGTCTGGGACGTAGTTATTTGTAATTTAAGAACATAAGAAATAGGAGCAGGAGTAGGCCATCTGGCCCTTCGAGCCTGCCCCGCCATTCAATAAGATCATGGCTGATCTGTCGTGGCTCAGCTCCACCTTCCCGCCCTCTCCTCATAACCCTTAATCCCTTCTCTTATCAAAAACCCATCAACCCGCGTCTTAAAAATATTTAGCGAGGCAGCCTCCACCACTTCAACGGGCAGAGAATTCCAGAGATTCACCACCCTTTGAGTGAAGAAGTTCCTCCTCAACTCTGTTCTAAACCGCCCCCCCTTTATCTTGAGGCTGTGCCCCCTAGTCCTACTGTCTTTTTTGAGCGGGAAGAGTCTCTCCACCTCTATCCTATCCATCCCATTCATCATCTTATACGTCTCAATGAGATCTCCCCTCATTCTTCTAAACTGCAGTGCGTGTGGCGACTACAGTGTAGCCTGTTTAACCCTTTCCATTCACTCCTCTCCTTCTGTAGCCCACACACCCTGGGTTTGCCCTACTGCAGAGTGTGACAGCGGGAACCCCACAATTCCATAACCCCATCAGCACTGGACAAAACAGAGTTTGGGAATCGTGCAAAGTGGCAAGTTTCGGATTCCAATCTTTTGATTTATTATTGTCACATGTATTAGTATACAGTGAAGAGTATTGTTTCTCGCGTGCTATACAGACAAAGCATACCGTTCATAGAGAAGGTTGAAAGAGTGCAGTGAAGGTTCACAAGGATGTTGCCAGGACTTGAGAAGCTGAGTTACAGAGAGAGATTGAATAGGTTTGGACTTTATTCCCTGGAGCGTTGGAGAATGAGGGGGGATTTGATAGAGGTCTGTAAGATTTTGATGGGTATAGATAGAACCCTACAGTGCAGAAACAGGCCCTTTGGCCCATCGAGTCTGCACCGAACACAATCCCACCCAGACCCTATCCCCATATCCCTACACATTTACCCGCTAATCCCTCCAACCTACACATCCCAGGATACTAAGGGGCAATTTTAGCATAGCCAATGAACCTAACCCACACATCTTTGGACTGTGGGAGGAAACCGGAGCACCCGGAGAAAACCCACGCAGACACGAGGAGAATGTGCAAACTCCACACAGGCAGTGACCCGAGCCTGGAATCGAACCCAGGACCCTGGAGCTGTGAAGCAGCAGTGCTAACCACTGTGCTACCGTGCCGATAGAGTGAATGCAAGCAGGCTTTTTCCACTGAGGCTAGGGGAGAAAAAAAAACAGAGGGCATGGGTTAAGGGTGAAAGGAGAAAAGTTTAAAGGGGATATTAGGGGGGGCTTCTTCACGCAGAGAGTGATGGGAGTGTGGAATGAGCTGCTGGATAAAGTGGTAAATGTGGGGGTCACTCTTAACATTTAAGTCAAACTTGGACAGGTTCATGGATGAGAGGGGGATGGAGGGATACGGTCCAGGTGCAGGTCAGTGGGGCAAAAAATGGTTCGGCACAGACAAGAAGGGCCAAAAGGCCTGTTTCTAAGCTGTAATTTTCTATGGTTCTATGGAAAGGAGAGATTGCAGAATGTAGTGTTACAGTCATAGCCAGGGTGTAGCAAAAGATCAACTTAATGCAAGGTAGGTCCATTCAAAAGTCTGACAGCAGCAGGGAAGAAGCCGTTCTTGAGTCGATTGGTACGTAACCTTAGATTTTTGCATCTTTTTCCCGACGGAAGAAGGTGGAAGAGAGAATGTCCGGGGTGCGTGGGGTTCTTGATTTATGCTGGCTGCTTTTCCAAGGCAGCGGGAAGTGTGGACAGAGTCAGTGGATGGGAGGCTGGTTTGAGTGATGGATTGGGCTACATTCACGACCCTTTGTAGTTCCTTGCGGTCTTGGGCAGAGCAGGAGCCCATACCAAGCGGTGATACACCCAGAAAGAACGCTTTCCATGGTGCATCTATAAAGGCTGGTGAGAGCCATAGCGAACATGTTAAATTTCCTTAGTCTTCTGAGATCTCAGGGTCGCTTTGTGATTTGGGAGTCTGTACTTGCCCCTGAGGATTTGTTGACAATAATCTACTCCTTGTATCATCTGTCTTGTAGACATGTGGCCTATTAAACCGCTCTCGTTTGTCAGTTTGAGAAATAGCACGTCTTTATCAACGAGGCAAGAACCCTTCTCTTATTTTATAAATTATCTTTTGCCCCCCTTGTGCAAAATAAAGAAAATCTGAGGCAGAATTTTATCAAAATGTAATCACATCTCGGCTCGAGTTATCGTTACGCTGTGTTGGCTTTTTAATGCATTTACCTTTCTTCGTGGGTTTCAAAATGTGTCACGCAGTAGCTTCACTTCTCAAAACATTTCCCTGTTCTAATAATCGCTTGTTTTTTGTTAACTCCCAAGATGTTAAGAGGGGGAATGTGCATTACGGAGAATGAGACCGTCACGGGGATATAGGATCAGGGTGTACACACAGGCGTAAATGTTACAGCATCACAAACTCCTGCGGCAGGAAGGGATGGTCATATTCTGCACTGCAGTGGGTGTGTACACAGTCAATATCAGTTTTAATTCCTGCTCCAGCTCTGAACCCGTTTGCACATCCACCAACGCTGTACAACAACAACCACTTGCTCTTACCTAGCACCGTTCATGTCACAGAATCATAGGCCGGAATTTTACCAATTGCGGGAGCAGGCGAGGCTTGGAGAAAGGCACTCTCCTTTGGCCTCGGGCACGATCGTACAAAGATCAGGTACGATGTGCCAGGAAACTTCCGCCTAAAGAATCCTACAGTACAGAAGGAGGCCATTCAGTCCATCACTTCTGCACCAACCACAATCCCACCCAGGCCTTAACCCCCTAACCCCGCATATTTACCCTGCTAATCCTTCTTTACTCAGAGGGTAGTAAGGGTGTGGAATGCCCTGCCTGCAGCAGTTGTGGACTCGCCAACTTTAAGGGTGTTCAAATGGTCAGTGGATAGGCAGATGGATAACATTGGAATAGTTTAGGTTAGAGGGTCATTGGATTGGTTCCACTGGTCAGCACAACATCGAGGGCCGAAGGGCCTGTACTGCGCTGTAATGTTCTATGTTATCTGATACTGGTGTCAATTTAGCATGGCCAATTCACCTAACCTGCTCATGGGGTTATGCTGCAACTATACCAGACCTTGATGGGACCACATTTGGAATATTGTGTGTAGTTCTTGTCACCTCACTATAAGAAGGATGTGGAAGCATTGGAGAGAGTGCAGAGGGGATTTACCAGGGTGCTGCCTGGTTTGGAGGGTAGGTCTTATGAGGATAGGTTGAGGGAGCTGGGGCTTTTCTCTTCAGAGCGGAGGAGGATGAGGGGTGACTTAAAGAGGTTTATAAGATGATGAGGGGGATAGATAGAGTGGACGTGCAGAGACTATTTCCTTGGGTGGATGTAGCTGTTACTAGGGGACATAACTATAAGGTTCATGGTGGGAGAATTAGGAGGAATGTCCGAGGTAGGTTCTTTACTCAGAGAGTGGTTGGGGTGTGGAATAGACTGCCTGCTGTGATAGTGGAGTCAGACACTTTAAGGCTTTCAAATGGTTATTGGATAGGCACATGGAGCACTCCAGAATTATAGGGAGTGGGATAGCTTGATCTTGGGTTTGGACATAGCTCGGCACAACACTGAGGGCCTGTACCGTTCTATGTTTCCATCTTTGGACTGTGGGAGGAAACCGGAGCACCCGGAGAAAACCCACGCAGACACGAGGAGAATGTGCAAACTCCACACAGACAGTGACCCGAGCCGGGAATCGAACCCAGGACCCTGGAGCTGTGAAGCAGCGGTGCTAACCCACTGTGCTACTCAGTTTCTTCCTGCCTATGCTATCGGTGCCCCTCATAATCTTATACATCTCAATCATGGCCCTCCTCAGTCTCCTCTGCTCCAACCCCAGTCTATCTAATCTCTTTGTAGATATGCAGGGTAGAATAGGTGCAGGGTGATGTGGCGGCGCGGGCTCGTTGGGCCGAAGGGCCTGTTTCCCGTGTTGGGTTGTTCTTTGTTCTTCATAACTAAAACTCTCCAGTTTGCCAGGCAACACCTCCTCTGCACCCTTTCCAGTGCTATCTGTTATTCAAATGTAAAGCAGTAAAAATGTTTTCCGCATCAGTGGACTGAAGTAATTTGGTAAAATTTATGACCTTTACGGGGAAAAGGAATTACAGATCGGAAAAATTTGCATCCAACCCATGTTTTTCCTCTCACATTTATCCACACGCTAATTTCCATGTCATACGACTGAATGACTCAAATTTCATGTTCATTAAACATCAAGTCGTTATACCTAAACAGATCAACTGGAAACAGACATATGTTTGAAATAATAAAAAGAGTACAATGGTTGCAAGAGAACTATTCAAATATTATCCCCCAATTGTCCCAACAAAACTCATCTCCAAATTCTATGGCTTGGGTCTCGGCTCCCCTCTCCACCATTGGATCCAAGACTTCCTAATCCATGGACCACAGTCAGTAAGGTACCAACACCTCCTCCACAATTATCCTCAACACTGCTGCCCCACAAGGCTGTGTCCTCAGCCTCAAACTGCACTCCTTATACACTTTGTGGTCAAGTTCCCCTCCAACTAGATTTTCAAGTTTGCTGATGACGCCGCGGTAGAACAAAGAACAAAGAACAAAGAACAAAGAACAAAACAGCACGGGAAACAGGCCCTTCGGCCCAACGAGCCCGCGCCGCCGTCCCATGGTCAGTGACCTATTCATGACTCTAGTCTATGCCTAATGTGTGAGGATCAGGGAGGTCCAATATAGGGACAATTTGTTACCCAATCAATCAGCCTAAAAGCACATTTTTGGGATGTGGGAGGAAACCGGAGCACCCGGAGGAAACCCACGCAACCACGGGGAGAACGCGCAAACTCCCACGGACACAGGCCCAAATCCATGTGTCCGCACAGCAACAGAGATAGCCTCTGAGCTGCCATGATGCCCTCGAGATGGTCCAGTTTACGCACACCAACGACATGAAGCAGTAGGCAACTCCCGAAGCAACATCCAAGAGCAGCCCACCACAACCTGCCGCCCGCATGCCCCTTGCTGGACTTAAGTGCCTGTGGATAAAAATTTCATTATTAAAGACTCTATATCCCTGAGGCTAAAACTGACCCCAAGCTTACAATGCTTAGTGGGTCGGATCTCAAAGAATGATGAGACAGAGTACGGGATTGAGATAGAGAATCTGGTGAACTGGTGCGACAACAATAATCTCTCCCTCAGTGTTGGTAAAACAAAGGAAATTGTCATCAACCTCAGGTAACGCAATTCAGAATATGCCCCTGTCTACATCAACGGGGGCGAAGTAGAAATGGTTAAGTTTCTAGGTGTCCAGATCACCAACAACCTGTCCTGGTCCCTCCCATGCTGACAGTTTAGTTAAGAAAACCCACCAACTCCTCTACTTTCTCAGAAGGCTAAGGAAATTCAACTACGATTCCCACCAACTTTTACAGATGTACCTTAGAAAGCATTCTTTCTGGTTGTATCACAGCTTGGCAATGGCCTTTGCCCTGCCCAAGACCACAAGAAACTACTATGAATGTAGCCCAGTGGAAAATCTCAGCAGGTCCGGCAGCATCTGATGTTTCGAGTCTAGATGACCCTTTGTCAAAGTTAAAAGGCATAGAAAGTGAAAGATATTTATACCGCAGGGTGAGGGAATGAACAACATAGAACATAGAACATTACAGCACAAACAGGCCCTTCGGCCCTCGAGTTGCGCCGATCACATCAACCCCACCAATCTATAGACCTATCTATAACCCCCCAATCCCATTAAACCCCATATACTCATCCAGAAGTCTTTTAAAAGACCCCAGCGAGTTCGCCTCCACCACCGACGACGGCAGCCGATTCCATTCACTCACCACCCTCTGAGTGAAAAACTTACCCCTAACATCACCTCTGTACTTCCCTCCCCGCACCTTAAATCTGTGTCCTCTCGTAGCGACCATTTCAACCCGGGGAAATAGCCTCTGAGAGTCAAATGAAAGGTGAATGAAAGGTGAGTCATAGCCACAGAAACCAGGGGAAAGGCTGCTAATGGCAGTCCACAGAAAGAATAAAGGGTGTGAATGGTCAAACGACAGGGAAACTGTAAGCTGTGATAGATGGAGATGTTGTACGGGTAGGGGGCAGGAGGACCTTTAACAAAAGGTCATCTGGACTCAAAATGTCAGCCCTTTTTTCTCCTTACGGATGAGATTTTCCAGCATTTCCTCTTTTGGTTTCAGATTCCAGCATCCGCAGTAATTTGCTTTAAGAACATAAGAACATAAGAAATAGGAGCAGGAGTAGGCCATCTGGCCCTTCGAGCCTGCCCCGCCATTCAATAAGATCATGGCTGATCTGTCGTGACTCAGCTCCACCTTCCCACCCTCTCCCCATAACCCTTAATCCCTTCTCTTATCAAAAACCCATCAACCCGTTTCTTAAAAATATTTAGCGAGGCAGCCTCCACCACTTCAACGGGCAGAGAATTCCAGAGATTCACCACCCTTTGAGTGAAGAAGTTCCTCCTCAACTCTGTTCTAAACCGCCCCCCCTTTATCTTGAGGCTGTGCCCCCTAGTCCTACTGTCTTTTTTGAGCGGGATATTTTATATTTATATTTATTTATATATATATTTTATATTTATATTTCATATTTTATCCAATATGAATGTAGCCCAATCCATCAGGCAAACCAGCCCCCCCATCCATTGACTCTGTCTACACTTCCCACTGCCTCGGAAAAGCAGCCAGCATAATTAAGGACCCCACGCACCCCGGACATTCTCTCTTCCACCTTCTTCCGTTGGGAAAAAGATACAAAAGTCTGAGGTTACGTGCCAACCGACTCAAGAACAATTTCTTCCCTGCTGCTGTCAGACTTTTGAATGGACCTGCCTCGCATTAAGTTGATCTTTCTCTACACCCTGGCTGCAACAGCAACACTACATTCTGCAACCTCTCCTTTCCCTATGTACTCTATGAACTGTATGCTTTGTCTGTATAGCGCCCCAGAAACAATACCTTTTACTGTATCCCAGTACATGTGACAATAATAAATCAAATCAAATTGTTCATTTTGAAGGCCTAACACACTTGGGCCTTCAAGGAGCTTTGCAGATCGATCGCTGTCAACAGGACACATCAGGAGGCAGGAAGTTTTATCTGAATTTGTGTCAACATTTCCAGAACTTTTAAAGGAAGGAATTAATACCAAACATATTCCGATAAAGAGATAATCAGGCCTTTCGCTTTGCAGAGGCCCTATGGTTTTCACTGGATTCCTGCTGTATTTTGAGGAGTTGTAACAGGAAACCAAAAGAAACAGTATAAAATTTAGCATTTATAGACATGTAGATGTTTTGAATATGTTTTCAATTGCTGATTTTAAAAAAATTTTTTCGTTCAGGTTTAGATCTGTTATGGTTCAGGTCAGAAACTCCGAAGTGTTTTATGAAGTCCATCTGAATCGTAATTTTGAATTTGCCCAGGATAAGCAGGAGATGGTTCACTCCAGGTTTGATACAAGTGACCCACTAGGGAGCTTTTATCAAACAAAGTTTATTTAAGAGTATAGTTAACACGTATAGTAAAAAAATTAGCAGGATGTTTTATCAGTTACAAACAAGAAACAAAGCAACCACTATAATGTATAACCCTTAATGAATGTAAATAAGTTGTCCCAATCAAAACTAACTTCCAGAGACAAAAGACCCTTTTCATGGATTTAACACAGCATAGACTAATGTTCACGTGATACTGGGATTGAGGTCATTAGTTGAGTTCTGCAGCCAAATGCTCTTGAGACTCAGAACAATCTGAAGACCTGACAGCTTCCCAAAACACCAAAGTCTTTATTGCAGGACAGCAAACAAGATATGCTAACTGGTAAAACTTCCAAAATAAAAATCAAGAGAGAGAGAAACTTTTTTTGCAACGCTTCCAACACTGCAGCCAAAACCAAACTGAAAGAACCTCTATTACCTGAACTGCCCACAGATTTTTTTTCCATCTTCCAACAATGACATCACCCAAGGCTGTGCCCAAGATTCAAAAAAAAACATCTTAAAGGTACACTAACCTCACACATTCTTTGTATCAAAATCAGGGATAAAGGAAGTTCAGAGGATATCTGTTGCTGCTTTAAACACCACTAAAATCTCCAGTGATGAAAAATAGACAGAGGGAAGTAAAGATACCACTAACTTCAGTATCAGTTTGATTTCCTCTTGCCTTTCATGGGAAGTGGTCAGCATTGGCAACGTAAGGCCTGCTTTAGTTGCCCATCCCTAATTGCCCTTGAACTGAGCGGCTTGCTAAATCATTTCAGAGGGCAGTCAAGGTTTAACCACAGAGCTGTGGGTCTAACTTTTTTTTAAAGTTGAAAGTTTATTTATAAGTGTCATAAGCAGGCTTACGTTAACACTACAATGAAGTTACTGTCAAAATACCCTAATCGCCACACTCCGGCGCCTGTTCGGGTACACAGAGGGAGAATTTAGCACGGCCAACACACTAATCTGCACGTCTTTCGGACTGTGGGGGGAAACCGGAGCACCCGGAGGAAACCCACGCAGACACGGGGAGATCGTGCAAACTCCACACAGACAGTGACCCAAGATGGGAATTGAACCCTGGTCCCTGGTGTTGTGAGGCAGCTGTGCTAACCACTCATTTCAGAGGACAGCTAAGAATCAACCACATTGGCTCTGGAGTCACATGTACAAAGAACAAAGAACAACACAGCACGGGAAACAGGCCCTTCGGCCCAACGAGCCCGCGCCGCCGTCCCATGGTCAGTGACCTATTCATGATTTTAGTCTACGCCTAATGTGTGAGGATCAGGGAGGTCCAATATAGGGACAATTTGTTACCCAATCAATCAGCCTAAAAGCACATTTTTGGGATGTGGGAGGAAACCGGAGCACCCGGAGGAAACCCACGCAACCATGGGGAGAACGCGCAAACTCCCATGGACACAGGCCCAAATCTATGTGTCCGCACAGCAACAGAGATAGTCTCTGAGCTGTCATGATGCCCTCGAGATGGTCCAGTTTACGCACACCAACGACATGAAGCAGTAGGCAACTCCCGAAGCAACATCCAAGAGCAGCCCACCACAACCTGCCGCACGCATGCCCCTTACCCGGCATGTAGGCCAGACCGGGTAAGGATGGCAGATTTCCTTCCCTAAAGGACATTAGTGAACCAGATGGGTTTCTCCAACAATTGACAATGGTTTCGTGGTCATCAGTAGATTCTTAATTCCAGATATATTTTTAATTGAATTCAAATTCCACCATCTGCGGAATTCGAACCTGGATCCCCCAAAACTTTAGCTGAGTTTCTGGATCAATAATTTGGTGATAATACCACAGGACTGTTGCCCCTCCTTAACGCGGAGAGAGAGTAGAGCCAACGTCTCGAGTCTAGATGACCTTTCGATGACCCTGCTCTCTCTACAGATGCTGCCAGACCTGCTGAGATTATCCAGCATTTTTCTGTTATTACCCTGGGTCTATTGGATTACTAGTTCAACGCCGCGAGGCTACTACCTCCCCAGCAGTGGCGTTACAATTGTGGCTTTCCAATAGATCATTAATCTGCAGCACTGACCTCAGTGACACTCCACGACAGCAGAACCTCTCTGCCATGTGCCCTACTCGTGAAACATTAGTCATAGAGATGCGACCTCAGGGCAAAATTCCAGGGATCGGATGGGAATACGTCTTGCCAAAGTCATCACCTAAGAATAATTGTACACATAATTGCCCAAGGCACAATTACACACTCGTCCCACATTAACTTATTACTGGAGCAGTTAAGATACGGAGGGAAATAAGGAGAGCGACTACACCCCAGTAATTGATGGTTTGCAGAGGAAGGAAGTGTTAGAGATGCCTGTAAACGTGAAACCTGGACCTCTTACAATTTCAAATGCCAAGTGCAATGATTTCCACTTCCAGTAAGTGTGTAACAATGTTTTTCTGACAGGTTTTAAAAGGGAGAATGCAGAATGGAGATTACTGTCAGCGATAATGAGGAAGGATTATTAAATTATCCGTCTGATATTCCTTCATCTATTACTGTAATAGGAGGGCATTAACATTTATTATAATGTTACCCTGTAACGTGTCCTGAAGGATGTGTTTCGATTTTGTACGTCAGGTGCTTTGCCAGAGAAACAGCTTTGCATTTTCTGATGGAGTGCGGGCTGAAAGCGTGGACGAGGCCAGAATGCACGAGGGGTGGGGAAATCGGAAATGAACACAGGAAAATTCTGGCAAATGCAAATGTTGCGATGACGGGTTGTAAACCTGGAAGGCTGTGCCGCATATCCCGTTTCTTTCCGTGAACGGGAGCTGCCTGACACGGCGGCACAGTGAGTAGCATCGCTGCCGCAGGGGAACACAGGTTCAATTCCTGGCCTGGGTCACTGCCTGTGCGGAGTCTGCACATTCTCCCCGTGTCTGCGTGGGTTCCCTCCTGGTGCTCCGGTTTCCTCCAAAGGCGTGCTGGTTGGGTGAATTGGTCACGCTAAATTCTCCCTCACTGTACCCGAACAGAGTGTTTATTTATTAATGTCACAGGTAGGCTTACATCAACACTGCAGTGAAGTTACTCGGAAAATCCCCAAGTTCACACACTCCGTGTTAATTTAAGCCTACTCGCGGCACCAATAAGGAAACTTTAAACATTTTGGCTCTTTGTGTCAGGGCTCAGATTGAGGCCTATGGCCTAGTTTCAGGGCCTTTATCATTTAGGAGCAGGAAATGTAGGAGGGGTGCCCTCCTACACCCCCCACGGACCCGCCTCAATCCAAAAATGGGTGTGTAATATTGTTATCTTATTTGAAAAATATTCTGAGCACGGATACAGGTGTATCCGGAATGTCACATCACTCACTACTGTCCTACAGGCCGCATCCCAAAGCAATAATGTCATTCCGCAGCACACAGGGAGGCCTGAAGAAATATATTTAACTCCCAATATTTGTGTCAGAATGTATGATTACATCAACCTTCTGGGTGTCACGAGACAGGGTGTACTTCAGTTGCTGTTGAGCAGTTTGCTGTTAGTTTGCAAGGCCCACTATTTGCTTTCACAGGCCACAGGAATAGGTTGTGAGGCGGTCAGATTTTAAATTAAACTTTATTCATTACTCACAAGTAGGCTTACGTTAACACTGCAATGAAGTTACTGTGAAAATCCCAACACTCCAGCACCTTTTGGGAACACTGAGGGAGAATTTAGCAGGGCCAATGCACCTAACCAGTGTGTCTTTCGGACTGTGGGAGGAAACCAGAGCACCCGGAGGAAACCCACACAGACACGGGGAGAATGTACCAACTCCACGCAGACAGGGACCCAGGAATTGAGCCCAGGTCCCTGGCGCTGTGAGGTGGCAGCGCTAGCCACTGTGCCACCGTGCCGTCCGACTTTACAACTGAGCTGAGGAGGAACTCCTTCCCGCAGGATTTGTGGAACCTGCTGCCCCATAGCGCGGTGGAGTCTGAATGGCTTTGAGCCGGAGATAGGCGCATTTCTAAGTAAAGGAGAGACGAGGGGATAAGGGGAACAAGTGGAGAGGGGGATTAGAGGCCGGGAAGAGATCAGCCGTGATCTGACTGAACGGCGGAGCAGATTCGAAGGGTTGAATTTGCTGACTACTGCTCCTAATCCCCATGTTTTGGGTGCCTTTAATTTCCTCAAATTTCACTCCCTCGCGATAAGAAAGACGCGGACGCGGACAGCATGATTATGTCAGAGAGAAAAGGTCAAAATGAATTTGGACATTTTCCTGGGAAGCTGATGAGAAGGTTTTTTTTTTCTCTCGAAGTACATCTCAAACTTGCTGAAAGTGCGATTGATTAATTATGTAGCCAGGAGTCTGGTGACCCCCCAGAAAGCTGACAAGACGTTTGCCGATTTACAATTCGGTTTAAAAAAAAAGTGGATCTGAAATGCGGCAGATTAAACAGCGAGCGACCAGTTCCTTCCTGATGTAATGACTCTGAAAGGTTGTATCTGGGGTAAGGTAATTGGCATTTCAAGAGAATTGCTCTCGGTTTCATTCAGCAGATGCAACAATAGAGAAACCTTTTGTTGGAAAGAAATTCAGTATTATTCACCACACATCGATTGCCTACAAATTAAATCCAATTTCTGGAGTAAAATGGCCCAGAATTCCACTTAGGCCTGTCTGCAATCATTACGTTGGCCAAATCTGGTTTCAAGCCAAAATCACCTCGATTGGCAGCGTTTGATTATTTACATCTGTTTTACTGATGGATGCTCTCTGTTTTTTGTTTGGTTTGAACTCCAGGCGGACGAACCTTGCGACAATGGATGAATGAACACCGCTCGACAATCACCGGGCAACACTGTTCCCTTCCTGTTCTTCACTGGTCACGGGCATTGGGTCTCTGATCTTCGGGTAAACGTTCTCCAAAAAGTGGCCTTCACGACACATGACAGCGCTGAGCCAGAGACTGATAGCCCAGTTCCACACACATCAGGATGGCCTCAACCGAGACCTTGGGTTCATGTCACACTATCTGTAACCCCCACGACTTGCCTGAACTTGCAAAACCTCACTAACTGTCCTGTCTGGAGACAATACACATCTCTTTAACCCTCTCTCCGCTCACATTGTTTGTAGCTTTAAGGCTTGATTACCTGCACAGACTCACTTTCCAATCATTATCTTGTAAATTGAGTTTGTGTCTTTGTATGCCCTGTTTGTGAACAGAACTCCCACTCACCTGATGAAGGGGCAGCGCTCCGAAAGCTAGTGGCTTTTGCTACCAAATAAACCTGTTGGACTTTAACCTGGTGTTGTTAGACCTCTTATTGTGTTTACCCTAGCTGGCATCTCCACATCATGAACTCCCGGTGGCAGGGGAAGTAAAGAGCTAGAAACTGGAGCAGGAGCAGGGAGTGGACAGTTCAAAGAATTGTATCGAAAATCCGTTACACAGACAGAAACTGCTATCATCTCTGCATTCCTCTGAGCTTTAACGGAATATACAATCCCCACCATTCTATCTTTGATACACGTGGAGATCTCCAACCTGCTCCCTGTGCACCCACCTCACCTCTCTCAGACAGCTGAGTCCATTATTGTGAAGTTGAGTTTGTGAAGTGTGCTCCCTTTAAAAGCTGGTTTTGTGTCAGTGCTTGGATGTTTAAAATGCCTACAGAGTACACAGAGTGCAACATTTGTAACAAGATCAAGCATCAGGGTTGCCTTAGCAACAAGTCTGTACGCTTTTGAATTTTGACAGCCTATCAGTTTAAAGAAGACATTTAGCTACCAGGAACCTATCAAATTTGAATTTGCTGTTGTTGATAACATCAGACCAATGCTGGTGCAGTAAAATTGATAGGTTACCAGAGTTTGGAGGCTCGGTGGCACAGTGGTTAACACTGCTGCCTCACAGCGCCAGGGACCTGGGTTCAATTCCAGCCTCAGGTCGTTGTCTGTGAGGAGTTTGCACATTCTCCCTGTATCTGCATAGGTTTCCTCTGGGTACTCTAGTTTTCTCCCACAGACCAAAGATGTGTGGGTTAGGTTGATTGGCCACACTAAATTGACCCGAGTGTCAGGGGATTAGCAGGGTAAAAAGTGGGGTTGCGGGAATAGGACCTGGGTGGGTTGTGGTTGGTGCAGACTTGATGGGCCGAATGGCCTCCTTCTGCACTGTAGGGATTCTATGATTCTATTACAAAGAGGAACACAACTGTCTCCCTGCAGTTCAACTGAAGGGCTGCCACCTCTCAACACCTAGAGAGGGTAAGAGCAGCTCCCTACCAGCTAAAAATATCCTTTAAGAGAACCATTTATTTAACAAAAGGGTTCCAAATCAGAAAGAGCTTACAGAATTGCCAGAAGAACTCTAAAGATTTTTCCAAAGCCACAAAACCTGTTTGTATATTTTTTGAGAGTGACTAAATTATTATTTTGGCAATGAATGATCCTTGTATTTATTTGAACAGCATTCCGGTAGAACCTTACTTTAATCGACATATTACTTGTTTAGTTAAAGTTCCTGGTTGGTTAAATAAACGACTTGTTAATCATTCACTTAAAGATGAGTGTCAGGTCTTTCTGTAAATGAACCTCTAAACATTAATGAAGAATAGTTAACACTCCTTCGCAAACGCTTTTAATAGATAACGATGCAAGATAATCCGCTTTGGGGGAGTCGGCATGGCTTCTCAAAAGGGGTTCAATGTCTGCGTCGTAACACAGTTCATACAGAGCACCAGGAGAACAACGAACAGTCCCTTTCAAACAAACCCATTCTTCAGAACTAAAATAAGGAAACCATTGTGAGCAACTGAGAAACCATTAATATTTATTCAGAGTCAATCAGTTGAGAAGTACAATACCTACCATTCACAGAATGGATAGAGTGTTTGAATACAAAATGTGTTGGAACACAACTGCGAAATAATCAAACAATATTCACTGGATACATTATTATATTGGAATTGTTGGAAATTGAACCTTACAACAATCAAACACCTTTCAACATTTCTACAATCCTATTTAAATGTTTTAAATCTAATTTTGAGGTTTAATTTAAAAATAACTAAAGCTTGCCCAGGCATTGGGATGGTTAGGGATTGTTTAGATTATTTTTAAACTGTGGAGAGATGGTCGCTTGAATGGTGATCTCAGGCTTTTTTGATTTACGGGCAGTGATGGTCTAGTGGTATTATTGCTATATTGTTAACCCAGAAACTCAGCTAATGTTCTGGAAACCCGGGTTCGAATCCCACCACAGCAGATGGTGGAATTTGAATTTAAGAAAAAATATCTGGAATTAAGAATCTGCTGATGACCATGAAACCATTGTCGGAAAAACCTATCTGGTTCACTAATGTCCTTCAGGGAAGGAAATCTGCCGTCCTTACCTGGTCTGGCCTACATGTGACTCCATGGCCACAGCAATGTGGTTGACTCTCAACTGATCTCAGCCAGCAATGCCCATGTCCCACAATAAAAAGGATTTATTATTGTCACATGTATCAGAATACAGTGAAAAGTATTGCTTCTTGCACCATACAGACAGAACATACTGTTCATAGAGAAGGAAAGGACAGAGTGCAGAATGTAGTGTTACAGTCATAGCTAGAGAACGATCAACTTAATGCGAGGTAGGTCCATTCAAAAGTCTGACGGCAGCAGGGAAGAAGCTGTTCTTGAGTCGATTGGTACGTGACTCAGACCTTTGTATCTTTTTTCTGATGGAACAAGTGGAAGAGAGAATGTCCGGGGTGCATGAGATCCTTGATTACGCTGGCTGCTTTTCCGAGGCAGCGGGAAGTGTAGACAGAGTCATAGAACATTACAGCACAAACAGGCCCTTCGGCCCTCGAGTTGCGCCGATCGCATCAACCCCACCAATCTATAGACCTATCTATAACCCCCAATCCCATTAAACCCCATATACTCATCCAGAAGTCTTTTAAAAGACCCCAGTGAGTTCGCCTCCACCACCGACGACGGCAGCCGATTCCAATCACTCACCACCCTCTGAGTGAAAAACTTACCCCTAACATCACCTCTGTACTTCCCTCCCCGCACCTTAAATCTGTGTCCTCTCGTAGCGACCATTTCAACCCGGGGAAATAGCCTCTGAGTGTCCACCCTATCTATTCCTCTCAACATTTTATAAACTTCTATCAGGTCGCCTCTCAACCTTCGCCTCTCCAGGGAAAAGAGTCCCAGCTCCCTCAACCTATCTTCATAAGGCATGCCTCCCAGTCCAGGCAACATCCTTGTAAATCTCCTCTGCACCCTTTCAATAGCTTCTACGTCTTTCCTATAGTGAGGCGACCAGAACTGCGCACAGTACTCCAAATGAGGCCTGACTAGGGTCCTGTAAAGTTGCAGCATTACCTCCCGACTCCTAAACTCAATCCCTCGATTAATGAAGGCCAGTACACCATACGCCTTCTTGACCACCTCCTCCACCTGCGAGGCCGATTTAAGAGTCCTGTGAACCCGGACCCCGAGATCCTTCTGCTCTTCAACGCTACTAAGACCCCTGCCCTTAATAGTGTACTCGTTCATCCCGTTGGTTCTGCCGAAATGGACTACTACACATTTATCCGCGTTGAAGTCCATCTGCCACTTCTCCGCCCATTCCTGCATCCTATCTATGTCCTGCTGCAACTTTTGACATCCTTCCAGACCATCCACAACACCGCCGACCTTCGTGTCATCAGCGAACTTGCTAACCCATCCCTCCACTTCCTCATCCAGGTCATTTATGAAAATGACAAACAACAAGGGTCCCAGAACAGATCCCTGGGGCACCCCACTGGTGACTGACCTCCATTCCGAAAAAGACCCATCCACAACCACTCTCTGCCTTCTGCAGGCAAGCCAGTTCTGGATCCACAAGGCCAAAGGCCCTTGGATCCCATGCCCTCTCACCTTCTCAAGAAGTCTTGCATGGGGGACCTTATCAAAAGCCTTGCTGAAGTCCATGTACACTACGTCCACGGCACTTCCTTCATCAATGTGTTCAGTCACATTATCGAAGAACTCAACTAGGCTCGTAAGGCACGACCTGCCCTTGACAAATCCATGCTGACTATTCCTGATCATGTCAAACCTCTCCAATGGATGGGAGGCTGGTTT
Source organism: Prionace glauca (assembly GCA_037974335.1). Taxonomy (NCBI): domain Eukaryota; kingdom Metazoa; phylum Chordata; class Chondrichthyes; order Carcharhiniformes; family Carcharhinidae; genus Prionace; species Prionace glauca. Next base: position 56,642,474 of record CM075738.1, on the reverse strand, counting down.
GTCTGATGGATCGGGCTACATTCGCAAAACTTCACAGTTAAGCAGAGCAGGAACCATGCCGAGCTGTGATATATCCTGAAAGGATATTTTTTATGGTGCGTCTGTAAACATTGATGAGAATTGTGGTGGACACGCCAAATTTCCTTAGCCTCCTGAGTAAACAGAGGGGGTAGTAGACTTCCTTAACTATAATGTCGGCATAGAGGGACCAGGATGGGTTGTTGGTGATCTGGACACATAAAAACTTGAAGCTCTCGACCATTTCCACTTCATCCCCTCTGATGTAGGCAGGGGCTTGATAGGCTTCCTGAAGTTGATGACTATTTCTTTTGTTTTTCTGAGGATACAGGCTCAAATCCCACCATAGCAACTGGTGTAGTTTGAATTCAGCTAATAAAATTAGCCTCAGTAGCAGCGATTGTTGTAAAAAACCATCTGGTTCACTCATGTCCCAGTGGAAAGGAAACCTGCCATCCCTACTCGGTCTAGCCAACATGTAACTCCAGATCTCTGTGAAAGATCCCATGCTGCTACATGGAAGGACAGCGGGCGAGTTATTCCTTATATCCCGGACAATACACGGTGGCACAGCGGTTAACACTGCTACCTCACAGCGCCAGGGATCCAGGTTCGATTCATGGCTCAGGTCACTGACTGTGCGGAGTCTGCATGTCCTCCCCGTGTCTGCGTGGGTTTCGTCCGGGTGCTCCTGTTTCCTCCCACAGTCCGAAAGACACGCTGGTTAGGTGCATTGACTCGAACTGGCACCAGAGTGTGGCGATTAAAAGTAGGAGGTCTTGCTACAGCTGTATAGGGCATTGGTGAGGCCGCAGCTGGAGTACTGTGTGCAGTTTTGGGTGCCGCACCTGCGCAAGGATATTTTGGCCTTGGAGGGAGTGCAGAGGAGGTTTAATAGGCTGATACCGGAGTTGAGGGGATTGAGCTATGAGGAGAGGCTGAATAAACTAGGCTTGTACTCGTTAGAGTTTAGAAGAATGAGGGGAGATCTCATTGAGACATATAAGATGATGAATGGGATGGATAGGATAGAGGTGGAGAGACTCTTCCCGCTCAAAAAAGACAGTAGGACTAGGGGGCACAGCCTCAAGATAAAAGGGGGGTGGTTTAGAACAGAGTTGAGGAGGAACTTCTTCACTCAAAGGGTGGTGAATCTCTGGCATTCTCTGCCCGTTGAAGTGGTGGAGGCTGGCTCGCTAAATATTTTTAAGAAACGGGTTGATGGGTTTTTGATAAGAGAGGGGATTAAGGGTTATGGGGAGAGGGCGGGAAGGTGGAGCTGAGTCACGACAGATCAGCCATGATCTTATTGAATGGCGGGGCAGGCTCGAAGGGCCAGATGGCCTACTCCTGCTCCTATTTCTTATGTTCTTATGTTCTTATTAACTTCATTGCTGTGTTAATGTAAGCCTGCTTGTGACCAATAAATAAACTTTAACTTTACCCATCCCTCAGTTAACAAGACCAATAGTTAACCTAGGCCTTGACTGGAATTTTCCAGCTGTTCCCACGAGCAGTATCTTCCAGTCCCGCCGTGGGTTTCCTGGCAGAGTGCGGGATACAAAGAATGGGAAATTCCGTTGACAGTGGGTGAGATCAGAAGATTTTGTTGATAGCCATCGCAGTGGGCTGCCTCCCTCACATGCCACAGAGAGTAGAGGGCGACATGGAAAGTCCTGCCTATCTCTATCTGCGGGAGCTTGCTGTGCGCGAACTGTCTGCCGTGTTTCCCACCTTATGAGATACTACAGCCGGAGTTCTCCAACCTCGCCCACGGCTGGGGTTCTCCAGTCCCGCTGCAGTGGTTGGGGTTCTCACTGGGAGCCAAATTCTCCATTCTCGCAGCGGGCAGGGCGAACGAGAATCCCAGCCTGCACCACTTAGCAAGTGAAATGCTTTGAGGTGGCACGGTGGCAAAGGGGCACTGCTGCCTCACAGCGCTAGGGATCCCGGTTCAATTCCAGCCTCGAATTGTCTGCGTGGAGCTTGCACATTCTCCCCGTGTCTGCGTGGGTTTCCTCTGGGTACTCCAGTTTCCTCCCACAGTCCAAAAATATGCAGGTTAGGTTGATTGGCCGTGCTAAATTGCCCCTTAGTGTCAGGGGGATTAGTGGGGTAAATATGTTGGGTTACGGGGATAGGGCCTGGGTGGGGTTGCAGCCGATGCAGACTCAATGGGCCGAATGGCCTCCTTCTACACTGTAGGGATTCTATGACTCTATGACTGTATATACCAAGAGGCGCTACATAAATGTGTACCCTTCTTTACCTTAAGATCATAACGTATCAGAGCAGAATTAGACCATTCGGCCCATCAAGTCTGATCCTCCATTCAATCGTGCCCAATAAGTTTCTCAACCCCAAACTCCCACCCTTTCCCTGTAACTTACCAATTAAGAATTAAGTCTTAGATACACTCAATGACCTGACCTCCACACCCTTCTGTGCCAATGAATTCCACAGATTCACCAGTGTCTGGTTTCATCCTGGTTTTAGAGGGCTATCCCTTTATTCTGAGGCTGTGCCCTCAGATCCTCGTCTCTCCCACTAATGGAAACCTTCCCCGCATCCACTCCAACCAGGCCTTTCAGTATTCTGTAAGTGTCAATAAGATCCTTCTAAACTCCATTGGGTACAGACACAGAGTCCTCAGCTAACTCCTCGTACATCAAGATTTTCATTCCTGGGATCTTCCTCGTGAACCTCCTCTGGACTCTCCACAAGGCCAGCTCATTTACCTTTAGATACAAGGCCTAAAATTGCTCACAATATTCTCCAAATGTGGTCTGACCAGAGGCTGACCAGAGCTCTCTGTTGAACCACTGAGCTATTGGTCACTAACACTCGACAATGACTAAATTATCGCGTATTTATTCTCGCTGAGCCATTCACGTTGAGGTAGCAGCAACGCTCAGTGTCGAGGGGGCTGTAAACTATCCAAGAATGAGACAGAGAATCTGGTGCAGCAACAATAATCTTCTCCCTCAATGTCAACAAAATGAAGATTTCCATCAGCTTCAGGAAGTGGAGAACATGCCCCCTGTTACATCAGCGGGGAGTAGAAAGGGCCAAGATCTTCAAAATTTAGATATCCAGATCACCAACAACTTGTCCTGGTCCTCTGCCACTGTAGTTAAGAAAGCCCACCAACACCTCTACTTTCTCAGAAGACTAAGGAAATTTGGTATGTCCGCTACCACTCTCACCAACTTCTACAGATGCACCATGGAAAGCATCCTTTCTGGTTGTATCACAGCTTGGTCTGGGCTCCTGCTTTGCCCAAGACCGCAAGAAACTACAAAAGGTCTTGAATGAAACCCAATCCATCACACAAACCAGCCTCCCATCCGTTGACTCTGTCTACACTTCCCGCCGCCTTGGAAAAGCAGCCAGCATAATTGAGAGCCCTCAGACATTCTCTCTTCCACCTTCTTACGGGGAGGGAAGTACAGAGGTGATGTTAGGGGTAAGTTTTTCACTCAGAGGGTGGTGAGTGAATGGAATCGGCTGCCGTCATCGGTGGTGGAGGCGAACTCGCTGGGGTCTTTTAAAAGACTTCTGGATGAGTATATGGGGTTTAATGAGATTGAGGGTTATAGATAGGTCTATAGATTGGTGGGGTTGATGTGATCGGTGCAACTCGAGGGCCGAAGGGCCTGTTTGTGCTGTAATGTTCTATGTTCTATGTTCTTCCTTTGGGAAAAAGTACAAAAGTCTGAGGGCATGTATCAACTGACTCAAGAACAGCTTCTTTCCTGCTACCTTGCATTAAGTTGATCTTTCTCCATACCCGAGCTATGACTGTAACTCTACATTCTGCACTCTCTCCTTTCCTTCTCTCTGCTGTGACTGTACAGCACACAAGGAGCAATACTGTTCACAAAACGCCAATACCTGTGACAATAATAAATCAAATCAAATCAAAGATCTGCGGCAGTGTGATGGCCCTGGGAGATCGGAACAAGACACACTCCTCGCGTGCGAACACCATTCCCATATTTTTGCGTAAGTTGTGCCGAGTGCGAAACATGATTTGCAAAGGCTGAGCTCAGTAACTCCCACACTCCTACAGGAAGATAATCAGGCAGAGAGTGATGAGATGGCGCTGGTGATCTGTCCAATCAGCGGTTATTAAAGTTAGAAAGCATCTTCAGCTTTCCGAGACAATGCAGACAAAGAGCGAGGCGGAGTGGGAACTGCTTAAAGGATTGATTTCATGATAATGCAGTGAAGTTCTTGAAAATCTAATTCTCCAAGAACTTATTGGGAAAGTAACAGAGTTACAATCGCTCTACAACTGCTTAAAAATTGATTTATTCCTGTGGCTGGTCACAGGCTCCAAGAGAAATGTTAATAGCAACAAGATTAAGGTTTTTCCAGAATATGTTTCAATCTTTATATTAAAAGATGGCCTCAACAGGGATCTTGGGTTCATGTCACATTATCTGTAACCCTCACGACTTGTCTGGGCTTCTAAAATCTCACAAACTGTCCTGGTTTGAGACAATTCACGTTTCTTTAACCTGTACTTATCCCTCTCTACAGGTCTGTATCTGTAAAGATTTGATTACCTGTAAAGACTCACATTCCAACCATTATCATGTAAATTGAGTCTTTCTCTACATATGCCCTGTTTGTGAACCCAACTCTCCACTCACCTGATGAAGGGGCAGTGCTCCGAAAGCTCGTGCTACAGAATAAACCTATTGGACTTTAACCTGGTTTTGTGAGTCTTGTGCCCACCCCAGTCCAACGCCAGCCTCTCCACATCATGTTGACAGGCATATGGCGAAATGTTCAAGGTTTCTTGACCTTGCGTGGGATTTTCCAGTCTTAAGGCGAATGCTGCTGGAAAATCCCATCGCTAGTTTGCTCAGGGCGTGCGCCAAAGCTCCTTTTAAAGCTTACTGAAGGAGCAGATCCATTTACCATAGAACCCTACTGAGCAGAAAGAGGCCCTTCGACCCATCGAGTCTGCACCAAACACAATCCCACCCAGGCCCCTCCCCCCATATCCCTACATATTATGCCCACTAATCCCTCTAATCTACGCATCCCTGGGCACTAAGGGGCAATTTTACCATGGCCAGTCAACCTAACCTGCACAGCTTTGGACTGTGGGAGGAAACTGGAGCACCCGGAGGAAACCCACGCAGACACGAGGAGAATGTGCAGACTCCCCACAGACAGTGACCCGAGCCGGGAATCGAACTCAGGACCCTGGAGCTGTGAAGACTATGCTCCCTTATTCAAGGAGACAATCTCCTCTCTCATCCTCCATGTTAATCCAGGGGAGGTTCACCCTGGATTGATTCTGGGGATGAAAGGGTTGACGTATGAGGAGAGATTAAACAGCTTGGCGTTATACTCGCTGGAGCTTTTACTGTAAAAGGATGAGAGGGGGCCTGATTGAGTTCTATAAAATTTTAAAAATGATTGATATAATAAACATAGGCCGAAGGCAGGATTCTCCGAAACAAATTCTGAGTGTCGAATTTACAGAAAAATTGAAGTAATTCCTGCTATTTTTTTTTTCTCTATATGATTTTCAAAATGAATCTCCCACTCTCCGTGCTCTGCATTGTGTCTGAATGTGAGTCGCCATGGAAATCAAGGGCCAGGGCCTATTCCCGCTGGAGACGCCGGCAGCACAGTGCTGAGAGAGCCATTGCGCATGTGCCGATCTGTCAGAGTGGAGATCAGCACATGCGCGGTGGCCCCGCCCTGCTGGCTACCAAGCCCCATGACCCCCTCGCATCACTGGCTGTGTGACCCCCCCCCCCACACAGCCTGATCGCTGGCCTCCTGAGCCATCCCCAACCACCCCCCCCCCCCAACAACCACGGCCTACCTCAACCTAACCCCCAAACAGCTACCCCCACTGGCAGTCCCGACCTTCCCTGCCCCCCCGGCAAGCCATGGCCTGCATTCATCTCACTCCCAAACCGCCCCCTCCCCACCACTGGCAGCCCTGACCACCCCACCCCTTTCCCTACCCCCTCCCCAGCCCCAACCAGCTGTTCCTTCCCTTTGTTCGCGAACCCCCCCCCCCACCTCCACCAATCTGCCCCCCCCCCCTCCACTTTTCCTTGCCCCCTTGACACTGCCCGATGCTTGGTGGGCATAGGACATTGACACTTTGCCCCTTGGGTAGTGCCAGGGGGCCAGGCTGGTAATGCCAGTCTGGCAATGCCCAGGGGGCAGCCCCTCTCACCCCCCCCCCTCCCCCCCAAACCTTCTGAGGGTCTCTCCGTGGCATTCCCTTCACTCCAGTGGGTTTGGGTTGCCAGTGGGGAGCTGTAGTAAGCCCCGCTGGAGTGAACCTCTCCTGGCGGAGGGGGATGAGGGGGAAGGCTAGCAGGCAGAGACAGTCAGTCACACAGGCAACACACCCCTATCCCAGGTTCATGTTGGCGAGGAGCGTACTCTCATTGACAATGGCAGGACCAAGAGTTTCGCCCACTGCCACAAAACTCACGGGTGGTAAATCCTGCCCACGGTGTCACGGTTTAGATTTTGGTACCTGTCAAACTCAACCATTGCCCAGGTAGACACAGGAGGCGTTTAACATCGCAACTCTTCATCACCCTCTCACTCAAACCAATGAGAAAACATGGATCCTGCCATCCCACAATGCATTGGCCAGATAAAACGTACAATACGGAATACCACCAACCAGACGCTCCTCTCCAAGTCTCTCACTGTCCTGATTTGGAAACATATCACTGTTGCTGGGTCAAAATTCTGGAACTCCCTCTCTAACAGCACTATGGGTGTACCTACAGCGCATGGGCTGCAGCGATTAGAATCCCTAAGGGGGGGAATTTCCTCATCCAGCCCGTGACAGGAATCATAAGGGCTGGGGAAGGGTTGGATCGTGCAATGTTCCATTGATCTCAGGATTTTCCAGTTTCGGATGAGTGCATCCAGAAAATCCCACCCCTACGCTGCAGAAAGAGGCCATTCGGCCCACTGAGACTGCTCCGACAACAATCCCACCCAGGCCCCAACCCGTAACCCCACATATTTACCCTGCTAATCCCCCTGGCACTAAGGGGCAACTGAGCACGGCCAATCAACGTGCACATCTTTTAGACTGTGGGAGGAAACCCACGCAGTCACGGGGAGAATGTGCAGACTCCACACAGACAGTGGACCCAACCCGGGTCCCTGGCGCTGTGAGGCGGCAGTGCTAACCACTGTGTCGCCATTCAAGAGGGGGCTCACCACCACCTTCCCAAGGGACAATTCGGGATGGGCAATAAATGCTGGTCTGGCCATCTCCTGTAGATGAATTTAAACAGTGCTTTGCAACCTCTTATGGATGGTCTTGGTACCTAACTATGGGAAAACATCTCACACCCTCTATTCGAGGAGATGTGAGAATGTTTAACTGCGAAAAATTAACACTTACGGTATTCATTAACAGAAATTCCCTGGGCTCCGTCTCTTAAACTGGAGACTGGTAGAGGCTCTGGAAACAGGCTGGGATTTGTTGCAAAAGCAATTGAAGGGCAGACATAAAACAAATTCGGAGTATGCTGTACTAATGACTGTAATTAACAATCCGGCAGAAAACCAAACTCAGTGGGACCTGTTAAAGGAACATCAGAGGAACAGTATCCATTAACACTGATCATGAAATGCATATTAAACATAAATAATATAACTCCTTACACTTCCATGTGAAAAAAAACCCAGCTTGCAGGTGCAGCAGGTGGTCAGGAAGGCGAATGGGATGCTGGCCTTCATAGCGAAGGGGATTGAATATAAAAGTAGGGAGGTCTTGCTGCAGCTGTATAGGGCATTGGTGAGGCCGCAGCTGGAGTACTGTGTGCAGTTTTGGGCGCCGCACCTGCGCAAGGATGTTTTGGCCCTGGAGGGAGTGCAGAGGAGGTTTACTCGGCTGATACCGGAGTTGAGGGGATTGAGCTATGAGGAGAGGCTGAATAAACTAGGCTTGTACTCGTTAGAGTTTAGAAGAATGAGGGGAGATCTCATTGAGACGTATAAGATGATGAATGGGATGGATAGGATAGAGGTGGAGAGACTGTTCCCGCTCAAAAAAGACAGTAGGACTAGGGGGCACAACCTCAAGATAAAGGGGGGGCGGTTTAGAACAGAGTTGAGGAGGAACTTCTTCACTCAAAGGGTGGTGAATCTCTGGAATTCTCTGCCCGTTGAAGTGGTGGAGGCTGCCTCGCTAAATATTTTTAAGAAACGGGTTGATGGGTTTTTGATAAGAGAAGGGATTAAGGGTTATGGGGAGAGGGCGGGAAGGTGGAGCTGAGTCACGACAGATCAGCCATGATCTTATTGAATGGCGGGGCAGGCTCGAAGGGCCAGATGGCCTACTCCTGCTCCTATTTCTTATGTTCTTATGTTCTTAAAAGGCTAAAAATGAGGAAAAAGATATCATTACTCCCTTCATGTTCCAATTTCGATTCTTTTCCTGCACCTAGTGGCACACTAAAGCAGATCTTAATCCATTTCCGTAGCTAGTAACACTTGGAACAGTTGCTAGTCTATCGCAAGTCCACATCAAGGTTGGCTGACCTGGAATCTCTCTTATCGCCAGCCAATGCCATGCTTGGCACTGAACCTGTTATGAATGCACCTTCCTTGGATGTCAAGTCCTGGGGTAGGGTTCGAACCCGGAGTTTCTGGCTCGGAGGTTACCCACTACGCCACAAGATCGTGGACTCCTTGTATCAGACCAAAGTGAATCCACAAGGCAACGTGAATCCAAGCCCAGCCCAACATTTTTGTGCCACGGACCCATGAGCAGGTGTCGATGTGGCTGGAACCCAATTTCTTTTGGAGTGACAGATGTCGGGAGTTCCCCCGGCCACATCTGGCCTTCGAGAGCTGAAAAATGAAGAAGTGGCTTAACTGTGAAGAATGTTCTGGATGGTGGCACCAACTGTAGCTGGGCACAGGAAGACCATAGAATTTATCAAATTCCTACAGTACAAATGGAGGCCATTTGGCCCATCTGCTCCGACTCTCCGAGACAACATCTTACTCAGACTCACCCCCTGTCCTATCCCCCCCAACCCCACACAAGAAAACTCCATTTTGATTTGATTCATTATTGTCACAAGTGTTAGCATAGAACATTACAGCGCAGTACAGACCCTTCGGCCCTCGATGTTGTACCGATCAGTGGAACCAATTTAATGACCCAACCTAAACTATTCCAATGTTATCCATCTGCCTATCCACAGACCATTTGAATGCCCTTAAAGTTGGCGAGTCCACAACTGCTGCAGGCAGGGCATTCCACGCCCTTACTACCCTCTGAGAAAAGAACCTACCTCTGACATCCCTCCTATAATTACCACCCCTCAATTTAAAGCTATGTCCCCTCGTGTTAGCCGTAGAGTGAAAAGTATTGTTTCTTGCCCGCTGTACAAACAAAGCACACTGTTCATAGAGAAGGAAAGGAGAGAGTGCAGAGTGTAGTGTTACAGTCATAGCCAGGGTGTAGAGAAAGACCACCTTAATGCGAGGTAGGTCCATTCAAATGTCTGATGGCAGCGGGGAAGAAACTGTTCTTGAGTCGGTATTCTCAGACTTTTGTATCTCTTTCCCGATGGAGAAAGGTGGAATAGAGAATGTCCGGGATGTGTGGGATCCTTAATTATGCCGGCTGTTTTTCCCAGGCGGTGGGAAGTGTAGACAGAGTCAGTGGATGGGAGGTTGGTTTGAGTTAGTTTCCAATGGCAGCCCATCACGCAAACCAGCTTCCCCCCCCCCCCGACTGACTCCGTCTACACTTCCCGCTGCCTTGGAAAACCTTTCTGAGCGAAAGACTCACCTTCAACACTGCGGGACGGATTTTCCCATTCCTGCTGCCACCGGAATCGGAGGGGCGGACCACGGAAAGGTTAGTTGAGCTCAGGTGAGATTTGGTGGCCTTGGGGCTTTGGTTTCCTCCCAGATGTGCGGGTCAGGTTGAGTGGCCAGGCTAGATCGCCCCTCAGTGTCAGGGGGATTAGTAGGGTAAATAAACGGGGTTACGGGGACAGGGCTCGGAGCAGACTCAATGGGCCAAATGGCCTCCTTCTTCACTGTAGGGATTCTATGAACTTATTAACAAGCGCCAAGCTCTCAAAGCAGAGGGAGTGGGAGAAAAGACTGGCAGTCTTGGGGAAAGTTTCATCCAATCTTTTCTCCGCCTTGGTTGCCTGGGAGACTGAGCAGAAATGAAGTGAAGTGAGTTGTATTAACATATTTATTGGGATGGGAACCGCAGAGGGAGGAGGAGCTGATTTCCAACCGCAATTCACCATCTGCCGGTGAATAGAGATATTATTACAGCCAGCGCGATGGCAAATCGTAGCAAACAATCTGAGCGGAACAGAGCTTAACCCCTGGAGGGTGAAAGGGTTCTCAGTGACCCCTGTCCGTGACCCAAAGATAAATCGGTGGCCCCGATACTCGGGGGTGGGGGGGGGAATTTATTGCGGGTGACATCCATTTTCAGCGACGACAGGAACACAACGTGGTGACAGGCTCTGCAGTACAGTTGGCTGACATGGTAGCCGGGGGGGGGGGGGGGGGGGTGAGGCAAAAGCTTATGGGTTCGAAACCCACTCCAGACATTTCAGCCCCAACCTCTGAGCAACTCCAGCCTTGTGTGGCGACAAACGGACCGGCGATCTGGGGCCCGGGTTCAATTTCAGCCTCGGCTCACTGTCTGTGTGGAGTCTGCACATTCTCCCCGTGCCTGCGTGGGTTTCCTCCCGCAGTCCAAAGATGTGCGGGTTGGGTTGATTGGTCGTGCTAAAAATTGCCCCTTAGTGTCACCGGCTCGGGTAAATGCATGGGGTTATGGGGATAGGGCCTGGGTGGGATTGTGGTCAGTGCAGACTCGATGGGCCGAATGGCCTCCTTCTGCACTGTAAGGGTTCTATGATTCTGTATTATGATTTGCTCTTGTTCATTGGACTCTTCAGTTGAGGCAAATTTGCCTCCTGCTGTATGGACTATTTTTAATCATTTTTAATTTGAATTTGAATAATATTTTTCTTTGCGTTGCTTTATCTCTACACACCGATCCTCAGGTGATGCTAGATTCACAGAAATGTGGTTAAATGCCCTCTAACGGGTTGGATGGTAGTGATGATGTGGAAATGCCGGTGTTGGACTGGGGTAAACACAGTAAGAAGTCTCACAACACCAGGTTAAACCTTCTTCCACTCACCTGAAGAAGGAACAGTGTTTCCGAAAGCTTGTAGTTTACTATCAAATAAACTTGTTGGACTTTAACCTGGTGTTGTGAGACTTCTTACTCCAATGGGGAAGCAGTGGCATAGTCATATTGCAGCTGGACAGAGATCCAGGGCAATGTTCTGGGGACCTGAGTTCGAATCCCACCATGACAGATGGTGAAATTTGAATTCAATAAAAATCTGGAATTAAAAGTTTACTGATGACCATTGTCAATTGTCAGAAAAACCCATCTGGTTCACTAATGTCCTTTAGGGAAGGAAATCTGCCATCCTGACCTGGTCTGGCCTACATGTGACTGCAAAGCCACAGCAATATGTTTGACTCTCAAATGCGCTGAGGGATGGGCAATGATGGGCTTCATTCTGGGAACGGAACCAAGAAAGAGAGGGAGACAGCTGGGTAACGGTAAGGGTATAAATACTTTACCTCAGGGATTCCCGGCCTACATTCCGGGAGTGGAGCTGGGATAGACAGCTGGGTAACGGTAAGGGTATAAATACCTTACCTCAGGGATTTCCGGCCTACATTCCGGGAGCAGAGCTGGGATAGACAGCTGGGTAATGGTAAGGGTATAAATACTTTACCTCAGGGATTCCCGGCCTACATTCCGGGAGTGGAGCTGGGACAGACAGCTGGGTAACGGTAAGGGTATAAATACCTTACCTCAGGGATTTCCGGCCTACATTCCGGGAGTGGAGCTGGGACAGACAGCTGGGTAATGGTAAGGGTATAAATACTTTACCTCAGGGATTCCCGGCCTACATTCCTGGAGCGCAGCTGGGACAGACAGCTGGGTAATGGTAAGGGTATAAATACTTTACCTCAGGGATTCCCGGCCTACATTCCTGGAGCGGAGCTGGGATAGACAGCTGGGTAATGGTAAGGGTATAAATACTTTACCTCAGGGATTCCCGGCCTACATTCCGGGAGCGGAGCTGGGATAGACAGCTGGGTAATGGTAAGGGTATAAATACTTTACCTCAGGGATTCCCGGCCTACATTCCGGGAGCGGAGCTGGGATAGACAGCTGGGTAATGGTAAGGGTATAAATACTTTACCTCAGGGATTCCCGGCCTACATTCCGGGAGTGGAGCTGGGACAGACAGCTGGGTAACGGTAAGGGTATAAATACCTTACCTCAGGGATTTCCGGCCTACATTCCGGGAGTGGAGCTGGGACAGACAGCTGGGTAATGGTAAGGGTATAAATACTTTACCTCAGGGATTCCCGGCCTACATTCCTGGAGCGCAGCTGGGACAGACAGCTGGGTAATGGTAAGGGTATAAATACTTTACCTCAGGGATTCCCGGCCTACATTCCGGGAGCGGAGCTGGGATAGACAGCTGGGTAATGGTAAGGGTATAAATACTTTACCTCAGGGATTCCCGGCCTACATTCCGGGAGCGGAGCTGGGATAGACAGCTGGGTAATGGTAAGGGTATAAATACTTTACCTCAGGGATTCCCGGCCTACATTCCGGGAGCGGAGCTGGGATAGACAGCTGGGTAATGGTAAGGGTATAAATACTTTACCTCAGGGATTCCTGGCCTACATTGCGGGAGCGGAGTTGGGACAGACAGAGAGAAACAGCTGGGTAACGGTAAGGGTATAAATACTTTACCTCAGGGATTCCCGGCCTACATTCCGGGAGCAGAGCTGGGATAGACAGCTGGGTAATGGTAAGGGTATAAATACTTTATCTCAGGGATTTCTGGCCTACATTGCGGGAGCGGAGCTGGGACAGACAGACAGACAGCTGGGTAATGGTCAGGGTATAGATACTTTACATCTTGAGGGGAATTGCTTGATAGAGCAGACACAACACGGTTTCATTAAAGGGAAGTCGTGTCTGACAAATTTACTGGAGTTCTATGAGGATGTGTCTAGGGCAGTGGATAGAGGAGAGCCGGTGGATGTGGTCTTTCTGGATTTTCAGAAGGCGTTTGACAAGGTACCTCACAAGAGGTTATTGCAGAAGGTCAGGGGACATGGAGTTGGGGGTAGGGTGTTAGCGTGGATAGAGGATTGGTTGTCAAATAGGAGACAGAGAGTGGGGGTCAACGGGTGCTATTCGGATTGGCGGTTGGTGACTAGTGGGGTGCCCCAGGGGTCGGTGCTGGGGCCTCAGCTATTTACCATTTATATAGATGATCTGGAGGATGGAACCGAGTGTAGGGTGTCGAAATTTGCTGATGACACCAAGATTGGGGGAAAGGCAAATTGTGCGGAGGGTGTGGAGAGTCTGCAGAAGGATCTAGATGGGCTGAGCGAATGGGCCAGGAAATGGCAAATGGAATTTAATGTTGGCAAGTGTGAGGTGGTCCACTTTGGTAGGAGGAATGGTAGGAAGGACTATTACTTACGTGGCGAAAAACTGCAGCAGGCGGCGGTGCAGAGGGACCTCGGGGTCCTTGTGCATGAGTCGCAAAAACCCAGCTTGCAGGTGCAGCAGGTGGTCAGGAAGGCGAATGGGATGCTGGCCTTCATAGCGAAGGGGATTGAATATAAAAGTAGGGAGGTCTTGCTGCAGCTGTATAGGGCATTGGTGAGGCCGCAGCTGGAGTACTGTGTGCAGTTTTGGGCGCGCACCTGCGCAAGGATATTTTGGCCCTGGAGGGAGTGCAGAGGAGGTTTACTAGGCTGATACCGGAGTTGAGGGGATTGAGCTATGAGGAGAGGCTGAATAAACTAGACTTGTACTCGTTAGAGTTTAGAAGAATGAGGGGAGATCTCATTGAGACGTATAAGATGATGAATGGGATGGATAGGATAGAGGTGGAGAGACTCTTCCCACTCAGAAAGGAAGTAGGACTAGGGGGCACAGCCTCAAGATAAAGGGGAGGCGGTTTAGAACAGAGTTGAGGAGGAACTTCTTCACTCAAAGGGTGGTGAATCTCTGGAATTCTCTGCCCGTTGAAGTGGTGGAGGCTGCCTCGCTAAATATTTTTAAGAAACGGGTTGATGGGTTTTTGATAAGAGAGGGGATTAAGGGTTATGGGGAGAGGGCAGGAAGGTGGAACTGAGCCACGACAGATCAGCCATGATCTTATTGAATGGCGGGGCAGGCTCGAAGGGCTAGATGGCCTACTCCTGCTCCTATTTCTTATGTTCTTATGTTACCTCAGGGATTTCTGGCCTACATTCTGAGTGTGAAGCTGGGACAGACAGCAGGGTAACGGTAAGACTTTGTTTCATATTTTGGAAAAACCAGTTAAGTGACATCCCAGGAAACTGTGACTTGATTGACTGGAAGGGAGTTTGGGCTAAATTCGAAAATCTATTCTCAGTTACTGATTCAAATTCCTGATTTTAATTTGATTTCAGATCAAGAAGAATAAATAATCAGTTAAAAAAAATAAAATTAATTAAATAGTATAGGAGTTTCGTGTATTTAGCTATTAATATTTATAGCGGAAATCTAGCACCAGGCAGCAGAGGCCACAAGGGAGAGTGCTGATTGGTCAGTAAGTTCCACAAAGGAGAGTGTTGATTGGTTATTAAGTTCCACAAGGAAGAGTGCTGATTGGTCAGTCAGTCCCATTTGGGAGAGTGCTGATTGGTCATTAAGTTCCACATGAGAGAATGCTGATTGGTCAGTCAGTCCCATATGGGAGAGTGCTGATTGGTCAATAAGTCCCATATGGGAGAGTGCTGATTGGTCAGTCAGTCCCATATGGGAGAGTGCTGATTGGTCATTAAGTTCCACATGAGAGAATGCTGATTGGTCAGTAAGTCCCATATGGGAGAGTGCTGATTGGTCAGTCAGTCCCATATGGGAGAGTGCTGATTGGTCAGTCAGTCCCACATGGGAAAGTGCTGATTGGTCAGTCAGTCCCATATGGGAGAGTGCTGATTGGTCAGTAAGTCCCATATGGGAGAGTGCTGATCAGTAAAGAAGACTCACACACCAGGTTAAAGTTCAGTAAGTTTATTTGGTAGTACGAGCTTTCGGAGAACTGCCCCTTCATCGGTGGGTGGGAGTTGTGTTCACAAACAGGGCATATACAGACACAGACTCAATTTACAAGATAATGGTTGGAATGTGAGTCTTTACAGGTAATCAAATCTTTACAGGAGCAGACAATGTGATTGAAGAGAGGGTTAAGCACAGGTTAAAGAGATGTGTATTGTCTCCAGACAGGACAGTTAGTGAGATTTTGCAAGCCCAGGCAAGTCACGGGGGTTACAGATAGTGTGACATGAACCCAAGATCCCTGTTGAGACCGTCCTCATGTGTGCGGAACTGGGCTATCAGTCTCTGTTCAGCGACTCTGCGCTGTCGTGTGTTGTGAAGGCCGCCTTGGAGAATGCTTACCCGAAGGTCAGAGGCTGAATGCCCGTGACCGCTGAAGTGTTCGCCAACAGGAAGGGAACAGTCTTGCCTGGTGACTGTCGAGCGATGTTCATTCATCCGTTGTCGTAGCGTCTGCATGGTCTCCCCAATGTACCATGCTTCGGGACATCCTTTCCTGCAGCGTATCAGGTAGACAATGTTGGCCGAGTTGCAAGAGTATTTACCATGTACCTGGTGGATGATGTTCTCACGTGAGACGATGGCATCCGTGTTGATGATACGGCATGTCTTGCAGAGGTTGCTGTGGCAGGGTTGTGTGGTATTGTGGTCACTGTTCTCCTGAAGGCTGGGTAGTTTGCTGCGGACAATGGTCTATTTGAGGTTGTGTGGTTGTTTGAAGGCAAGAAGTGGGGGTGTGGGGATAGCCCTGGCGAGATGTTCGTCTTCATCAACGATATGTTGAAGACACCGGAGAAGATGTCGTAGCTTCTCCACTCTGGGGAAGTACCAGATGATGAAGGGTACTCTGTCCACTGTGTCCTGTGTTTGTCTTCTGAGGAGTTTGGTGCGGTTTTTCACTATGGCGCATCGGAACTGTCGATCGAGTGCCATATCCTGTTCTCATGAGGATGTCTTTCAGTGTCTGGAGGTGTCTGTTGCAATCTCCTCATCTGAGCAGATCCTGTGTATACGGAGGCCTTGCCCGTAGAGGATAGTTTCTTTAACATGTTTAGGGTGGAAGCTGGAGAAGTGGAGCATTGTGAGATTGTCTGTGGGCTTGTGATACAGTGAGGTGCTGAGGTGACCATCCTTGGTAGAGATGTGTGTGTCCAAGAATGCAACCAATTCCGGAGAGTAGTCCATGGTGAGTCGGATGGTGGGATGGAACTTGTTGATGTCATCATATAATTGCTACAACTGCCTCAGTACTCAACGCCGACACCTACCAATCTCCAGTTGCAACTCTACAACTCACCCACTTCACCCTGAACCACCTTCAATGACCAGTTCTTTATCCAGAGACGTGGAACAGCCATCTGAAAAATGGCCTCACAAGCAACTCAGTGCAAGGGCAATTAGAAATGGGCAATTAACGTTGGCCAGTGGCACCCACATCCCATGAAAGAATAAAAAAAAGTCTAATTTCTTGGCTTACGTTACATTTGGACCAGATCCTGTGTCTGTGAAGTTCAACATTAAAGGTTACCCCTTTGTTGGCAGAGATGAGCAACTGGAGAATTCAAGCCAGAAATCCAAGGAAACAGTCGGATATAAGAACATAAGAACATAAGAAATAGGAGCAGGAGTAGGCCATCTGGCCCTTCGAGCCTGCCCCGCCATTCAATAAGATCATGGCTGATCTGTCGTGGCTCAGCTCCACCTTCCCGCCCTCTCCCCATAACCCTTAATCCCCTCTCTTATCAAAAACCCATCAACCCGTTTCTTAAAAATATTTAGCGAGGCAGCCTCCACCACTTCAACGGGCAGAGAATTCCAGAGATTCACCACCCTTTGAGTGAAGAAGTTCCTCCTCAACTCTGTTCTAAACCGTCTCCCCTTTATTTTGAGGCTGTGCCCCCTAGTCCTACTGTCTTTTTTGAGCGGGAAGAGTCTCTCCACCTCTATCCTAACCATCCCATTCATCATCTTATACGTCTCAATGAGATCTCCCCTCATATCAAACCACAGGATTGGACATCTAGCAATGCCAGCTTATAATATTGCATTCACTCACATGGTTGTTGCTGAGTACTGTGAGATATAAATGGCATCCTGAGGGTTACTGTTGACCAGAAACTGAACCAGACTATCTATATAAATACTGTGGCTACCGGAGCAGGTTAGGGATACTGCAGCGAGTAACTCACCTCCTGTGTCCCCAGAGCCTGTCCACAAGTCAGGAGTGCCTTGAGCGTACTACATTTCTCTAAATGTTCATAAATCCTGTCCCTCAGGGTCCTCTCCACCAACTTACCAACCACTGCTGGGATGAGTACAGCTCCAACAACACTCAAGAAGCTCGATGCCATCCAGGGCAAAGTTTGACTGGTACCCCATCTATTAATTTTCAGTCCCTTCGCTACCAATGAAGATTGGCAGCCGTGTGTACCGTCTACACACTGCACTGCAGCAACTCACCACTTCCATCTAGTAGGACAAGGGCAGCAGATACATTGCCCCCTGCAAGTTCCCCTCCAAGCCACTCACCATCCTGACTTGGAAATACGTCGCCGTTCCTTTCTGTCGCTGGGTCAAAATCCTGGAACTCCCTCCCTAACAGCACTGTGGATGCACCTACGCCTCAAGAGACTGCGGCGATTCAAGATGGCAGCTCAGCATCACCCTCTCAAGGGGCGATTAGGGATAGGCAATAAATCCCAGGCCTAGCAGTAACGCCCACACCCCATAAATAAAGGCTAGAGTACAATACGCTCAGAGAAATATGAGTGATATGGTAACTGAATGAAAATTGTCACCTCTACAGTGCAGAAGGAGGCCATTTGGCCCATCGAGTCTGCACCGACCACAATCCCATCCAGATCCTATCCCCATAACCCCACATATTTACCCTGCAAATCTCTCTGACACTGAGGGACAATTTAGCACAGCCAATCAACCCAACCCGCACATTTTTGGACTGTGGGAGGAAACCGGAGCACCCGGAGGAAACCCATGTAGACACAGGGAGAATGTGCAAACTCCACACAGGCAGTGACCTGAGGCCGGAATTGAACCCGGAATTGGCCCTGTGAGGCAGCAGGGCTAACCATCGTGCCACCATGCTGCCCTATGGTCAAGTGATCAATAGATGAGAAAGGATGGTCTACATTGTCATTTTCAGACACATAGGGTGGGCCATGCAAAGGTCTATTGACCTTAGGCAGGAATTTTCAATTTTGGGACGAGTGTGGGCAAAAATTCCCACCCAAGAACTAACACCAGTTTGGAAACCATCTCAATGCTAACCTCTGTCTAGGGTTAGTGTTAGGGTTAGGAAAGTAGTATATTTTTCATTTATTAATGTCACAAGTAGGCTTACATTAACACTGCAATGAAATTACTGTGAAAATCCTCTAGTCACCACACTCCGGTGCCTGTTCGGGTACACTGAGGGAGAATTCAGTGCAGCCAAAGCACCGAACCTGCACACAACCTAACCTGTTAGGTTGATTGGCCATGCTAAAATTGACCCTTAGTGTCCTGAGATGCTTAGGTTAGAGGGATTACAAAGAGAACAAAGAACAAAGAACAACCCAGCACGGGAAACAGGCCCTTTGGCCCAACGAGCCCGCGCCGCCACATCACCCTACACCTATTCTACCCTGCATATAGAACCAGCATAGAACCCTACAGTGCAGAAACAGGCCCTTCAGCCCATCGAGTCTGCACCGAACACAATCCCACCCAGACCCTATCCCCATATCCCTACACATTTACCTGCTAATCCCTCTAACCTACACATCCCAGGACACTAAGGGGCAATTTTAGCATAGCCAATGAACCTAACCCGCACATCTTTGGACTGTGGGAGGAAACCGGAGCACCCGGAGAAAACCCGGATTAGCAGGTAAAATATGCAGGGATATGAGGGTAGGGCCTGGGTGGGATTGTGGTCAGTGCAGACTCGATGGGCCGAAAGGCCTCTTTCTGCACTGTAGAGTTCTATGATTTTATGATCTTTCAGACAGTGGGAGGAAACTGGAGCACCCAGAGGAAACCCACGCAGACACGGGCAGAATGTGCAGACTTCAGACAGATGGTGACCCAAGTTGGGAATCGAACCCATGTCTCTGGCGCTGTGAGGCAGCAATGCTAACCACTGTGCCACCCAGTGTTCCAGCACTTGCGTTCTGGTGCAGCGTACCAACACAACTGATATAACAGTGGCTTTGAATCCTGCGTAAGTAAGTAAGGAAAGATTTGCCAAACAGCTCCATGAAGACAATAGTCCTTTGATATAGCAAAGTTCTGAAAGTTATCCCCAGTGGCACTGAAATGTCTTATTTACAGTCAATTAATTTCTTCAATGTTGGTTCTCGGGGAACTCGGTGCTAAATGTTGCTTTAACATTTCATTCCTTTATTGATTGAATGGAGAATGTAACAGTTTATTGATGAGTTGCCTCAGGAGGGAGACAGATCCAGTTACTGAGCAACTAATGTACACGAGAAATCCCAGACACATCCTCTTTCTGTTAAACTTCATTTCCAAACTGCCACCAGTTAATGAGCAAAATTGGCAGAATCCAAATCACTCGGATCTATTGAATTTAGGTTAGAGTGAATTTTATTGCGGTCAGAATTTTCAATAACAGCAGAAGCAAAGTTCACCGCGCCTGGGAGAGATAGAACAAAGAACAACACAGCACGGGAAACAGGCCCTTCGGCCCAACGAGCCCGCGCCGCCGTCCCATGGTCAGTGACCTATTCATGATTTTAGTCTATGCCTAATGTGTGAGGATCAGGGAGGTCCAATATAGGGACAATTTGTTACCCAATCAATCAGCCTAAAAGCACATTTTTGGGATGTGGGAGGAAACCGGAGGAAACCCACGCAACCATGGGGAGAACGCGCAAACTCCCACGGACACAGGCCCAAATCTATGTGTCCGCACAGCAACAGAGATAGCCTCTGAGCTGTCATGATGCTGATGTCTGATAGATAATTGAAACACAGGGGCAGGAGGAGGTTATTTGGCCCTTCGAGCCTGTTCCACCATACATCATGGTTGACCATCCCACTCAGTATCCTGATCTCGGCTTCCCCCCCCGCCTATATCCTTTGATCCCCTTCGCCCCAAGACCGGCACTGGGAGCTGTTGGCGATGGGTCCCGATGTCTGTGGGGAGGAGGGGGGGTGGGGGGGGGGCATCAGGAGATCTCCCAGTACACTGGAGATCAGAGCACCTGCGCAATGGCGCATCCAGAACTCAGCAGCTGGCTTCGCAGGTTCCATGCCACCTCCCCAGTGTCAGCTACAACTCTCACCAACTTTTACAGGTGGACCATAGAAAGCATTCTTTCTGGTTGTTTCACAGCTTGGTATGGCTCCTGCTCTGCCCAAGATCGCAAGAAACCACGAAAGATCGTGAACGTAGCCCAATCCATCAGGCAAACCAGCCTCCCATCCATTGACTCTGTCTACACTTCCCGCTGCCTCGGCAAAGCAGCCAACATAATTAAGGACCCCAGACATTCTCTTTTCCACCTTCTTCCGTCAGGAAAAAGATACAAAAGTCTGAGGTCACATAGCAACCGACTCAAGAACCGCTTGTTCCCTGCTGCTGTCAGACTTTTGAATGGATTTACCTTACATTAAGTTGATCTTTCTCTACACCCTAGCTATGACTGTAACACTACATTCTGCACCCTCTCATTTCCTTCTCAATGGACAGTATGCTTTGTCCATACAGTGCGCAAGAAACAATACTTTTCACTGTATATTAGAACATAGAACCCTAGAACATAGAACCCTACAGTGCAGAAACAGGCCCTTCGGCCCATCGAGTCTGCACCGAACACAATCCCACCCAGACCCTATCCCCATATCCCTACACATTTTACCTGCTAATCCCTCTAACCTACACATCCCAGGATACTAAGGGGCAATTTTTTAGCATAGCCAATGAACCTAACCCGCACATCTTTGAACTGTGGGAGGAAACCGGAGCACCCGGAGAAAACCCACGCCGACACGAGGAGAATGTGCAAACTCCACACAGGCAGTGACCCGAGCCGGGAATCGAACCCAGGACCCTGGAGCTGTGAAGCAGCAGTGCTAACCACTGTGCTACCGTGCCGTATTAAGACACATGACAATAATAAATCAAATCAAATCAAAATAAATCAAATTGTGGAGTCCAAGAGATGTAGACAAAAGTAGTAAGTAGAAGAAGGATTGGAATGAGACACTCACTGAGTGTTAAAATGGGTGGTGCGGGCTTGTAGGGCCAAAGGGCCTGTTTCCTGTGCTGTGTTGTTCTTTGTTCTTTGTTCGAATCAAATCAAATCCCCCACCTCCTGGCGAGAATCGCATCCTGACACTTGTTCTTAACTAAAGTGCCATATGGCTGTGACTGGGGGCTCGCCCCAAAACATCGGTGCAATTCTCTCCTGTTTTCATGTTCATTTGGCATTTAGAATTTTTTAAATAAAATTCCGCCCTCAATGATTAGCTACTTTCCGCGGTAATGAATTCCAAAGGCTGACCACTCTCCGAGTTGAAAGATTTTCTCTTCATGTCTGTCTTAAATGGTCTACCCTGTATCTTTAGGTTGTAATCCCTGGTTCTGGACACCCCCCACTATTGGGAACAACTTTCCTGCATATTCCCTGTTTAGTCCTGGCAGAATTTTGTA
The DNA here is from genome assembly GCA_037974335.1 of Prionace glauca. NCBI lineage: Eukaryota > Metazoa > Chordata > Chondrichthyes > Carcharhiniformes > Carcharhinidae > Prionace > Prionace glauca. Next base: position 56,620,566 of record CM075738.1, on the reverse strand, counting down.
GGTTTCTGTGAGACTCCCCCTCGTTCTTCTAAACTCCGGTAATCTCTCCAAAGGTCTCTAAAATAGTGAGGGGTATAGATAAGGTAGATAGTCAACATCTTTTCCCAAACGTAGGAGAATCTAAAACTCAAAGGCATAGCTGAGAGGGACAAGATACGAAGAGCCCACAGGGCAATTTCTTCCACTCAGAGGATGGTGAGTGTCTGGAACGAGCTGCCAGAGGCAGCAGTAGAATCGTTATAGAATCATAGAATCCTTACAGTGCAGAAGGAGGCCATTCTGCCCATCAAGTCTGCACTGACCACAATCCCACTCAGGCCCTAATCCCATAACCCCACATATTTACCCTGCAAAACCACCTGACACCCAAGTCAATTTAGCAGGCCAATCCACCTAAATCACACATCTTTGGACTGTGGGAGGAAACCGGAGCACTCAGAGGAAACCCACGCAGACACGGGGAGAATGTGCAAACTCCCACACAGACAGTGACCCAAGCTGGGAATCGAACCTGGGTCCTCGGCACTGTGAGGCAGCAGTGCTAACCACTGTGCCACCCAGGAGATCTCCCAGTAGAGGTGGTTGTCCTTTAAAATGCATTTAGACAGTTGCCTGGGTAAGATGGGTATAGAGCAATGTGGGCTAAATGAGGGCAATTGGGACTAGCGTAGTAGGTGACATGGACAAGTTGAGCTGAAGGGTCTGTTTCCATTCTATGACTCGATGATTCTATGAATATAATCCCAACTGACTCAATCTCTCCTCATACATCAGTCCTGCTATCCTAGGCATCAGTCTGGTCAACACTCTCTGCACTCCCTCTACAGCAAGAACATCCTTCCTCAGATAAGGAGAACAAGGGGACAAAGGGACCAAGTGCAGAAGAAGTTAGGCAAGTTCATTACAACAACAACAATAGCCTGCATTTATATGGTGATCACTTAACAGAGGAAAATGTCCAAAGGTGCTTCACTAGAATGTTACCAAACAGGATGTGACATCAGGCCACATAGAATCGTACAATCATAGAAAACCGATAGCACAGAAGGAGGCTCTTCGGCCCATCGAGCCTGCACCTTGGCTCAAGTGACCAAAACCTTGCACAATAAGGTAGGTTTTAAGAACATCTTGAAGACGGGAAGACTGTGAGTGTGAGAGGCAGAGACTTTTACGGAGAAAATGCGAGAGCTTGAGGCTCAGGCAGCTGAAGGCAGCCAGAATTAGAGGGGTGCAGATATCGCCAAGGATTGGAGTGCTGGAGAACATTCCAGAGAGAGAGGGCAGGTCAGGAATTTAAAAACAAGGTTGAGATTTTCAAGCAAAACTTGGAATAAGAGAAATATCAAACTGGAAATGTTAACTCTCTCTACACAGAGACAGAGGTAGAAATAGACTGAGAGATAGTATAGATAGGTTAGCTGTGGGTTAATGGGTTAACTGTGGGTTAATGGGTTATCTGTGAATTAATGGGTTAGCTGTGGGTTAATGGGTCTGCTATGGGTTAATGGGTTAACTGGGTTCATGTGTTTGCTATGGGTTAATTGGTTAGCTGTGGATTAATGGGTTAACTGTGGTTTAATGGGTTTCCTGTGGGTTAATGGGTTAACTGGGTTAATGGGTTTGCTATGGGTTAATGGGTTATCTGGGTTAATGGGTTTGCTATGGGTTAATGGGTTAACTGGGTTAATGGGTTTGCTTTGGGTTATTGGGTTTGCTATGGGTTAATGGGTTAACTGGGTTAATGGGTTTGCTATGGGTTAATGGGTTAACTGGGTTAATGGGTTAATGGGTTAACTGGGTTAATGGGTTTGCTATGGGTTAATGGGTTAACTGGGTTAATGGATTTCCTGTGGGTTAATGGGTTAACTGGGTTAATGGGTTTGCTATGGGTTAATGGGTTAACTGGGTTAATGGGTTAATGGGTTAACTGGGTTAATGGGTTTGCTATGGGTTAATGGGTTAACTGGGTTAATGGATTTCCTGTGGGTTAATGGGTTAACTGGGTTAATGGGTTTGCTATGGGTTAATGGGTTAACTGGGTTAATGGGTTTGCTATGGGTTAACTGGGTTAATGGGTTTGCTATGGGTTAATGGGTTAACTGGGTTAATGGGTTTGCTATGGGTTAATGGGTTAACTGGGTTAATGGATTTCCTGTGGGTTAATGGGTTAACTGGGTTATGGGTTTGCTATGGGTTAATGGGTTTGCTATGGGTTAATGGGTTAACTGGGTTAATGGGTTTGCTATGGGTTAATGGGTTAACTGGGTTAATGGGTTTGCTATGGGTTAATGGGTTAACCGGGTTAATGGGTTTGCTATGGGTTAATGGGTTAACTGGGTTAATGGGTTTGTTATGGGTTAATGGGTTAACTGGGTTAATGGGTTTGCTATGGGTTAATGGGTTAACTGGGTTAATGGGTTTGCTATGGGTTAATGGGTTAACTGGGTTAATGGGTTTGCTATGGGTTAATGGGTTAACTGGGTTAATGGGTTTGCTATGGGTTAATGGGTTAACTGGGTTAATGGGTTTGCTATGGGTTAATGGGTTAACTGGGTTAATGGGTTTGCTATGGGTTAATGGGTTAACTGGGTTAATGGGTTTGCTATGGGTTAATGGGTTAACTGGGTTAATGGGTTTACTATGGGTTAATGGGTTAACTGGGTTAATGGGTTTGCTATGGGTTATTGGGTTAACTGGGTTAATGGGTTTGCTATGGGTTAATGGGTTAACTGGGTTAATGGGTTTGCTATGGGTTAACTGGGTTAATGGGTTTACTATGGGTTAATGGGTTAACTGGGTTAATGGGTTTGCTATGGGTTATTGGGTTAACTGGGTTAATGGGTTTGCTATGGGTTAATGGGTTAACTGGGTTAATGGGTTTGCTATGGGTTATTGGGTTAACTGGGTTAATGGGTTTGCTATGGGTTATTGGGTTAACCGGGTTAATGGGTTTGCTATGGGTTATTGGGTTAATGGGTTTGCTATGGGTTATTGGGTTAATGGGTTTGCTATGGGTTATTGGGTTAATGGGTTTGCTATGGGTTATTGGGTTAACTGGGTTAATGGGTTTACTATGGGTTAATGGGTTTGCTATGGGTTATTGGGTTAATGGGTTTGCTATGGGTTATTGGGTTAACCGGGTTAATGGGTTTGCTATGGGTTATTGGGTTAATGGGTTTGCTATGGGTTATTGGGTTAACCGGGTTAATGGGTTTGCTATGGGTTATTGGGTTAATGGGTTTACTATGGGTTATTGGGTTAACTGTGGGTTATTGGGTTAACTGTGGGTTTAAGCCTCTGAGGTGCCGTAGGTCTTCAGTGCAGAGGATAAATTTGTTGAATAAATAATTCACACATTGCGAGGTGCAGTTCTGTATTAATTATTGTGATTTATTTATTCATGTCATTTGTTCCCATCTCTCCCATTGATGGCTCCTTTAATCCATTGGGAGAATGTCCTCCCACTGGGTTGCCTGGCAACCCATCTCGTACATTGAAATCCTTTGCTTTGAGAAGTTGCTCCCGATCGCTTCCTGTTTCCGCAGTGAACAATCAGTCACTTCCAACTCTCTGAAGTCCTGGTTAAAAGCTTTAACGAGACCATTTCAAAGCTTTGTATGCAAAGAAAACACACCCAGTTCCTTCTCTGACAGTAAGAAGTGATACACCAGCGGGCCCCTGGAGAATTTAGTCACCAGGAGCAAAAGAGAAGGAAGATATGACTTAAATTCAACAACTTCCTTTCAGTTTTGTTAGCAATGTCCCACTCCAATAACATTTATTCAATTTTTGACTCATTTTACTGCTCTATTTTGTGCTTTTCGTTCTTGCTAATGTGCCGAACCCACAGCTAATCCTTTGTGCTCATTCCCAGATCAATGTGAAAATCCGACATTCTCCCCGTGTCTGCGTGGGTTTCCTCTGGGCGCTCCGGTTTCCTCCCAAAAGGCATGCTGGTTAGATGCATCGGCCGTGCTAAATTCTCCCTCGGTGTACCCGAACAGGCACCAGAATGTGGCGACTAGGGAATTTTCACAGTCACTTCATTGCAGTGTTAATGTAAACCTACTTGTGACTAATAAACAAATAAATAAAATCCACTTCAAAATGAGCGAAACACTGGTTTCTGAAGTTAGACCGACATTTTCACAAAAATTACTGTGATCATATCAATTTTGAGTTGATTTATTATTGTCACATGTATTAGTATACAGTGAAAAGTATTGTTTCCTGTGCGCTATACAGACAAAACATACCGTTCATAGGGAAGGAAAGGAGAGAGTGCAGAATGTATAGTCATAACTCAGGTGTAGAGAAACTTAATGCGAGGTAGGTCCATTCAAAAGTCTGACAGCAGCAGGGAAGAAGCTGTTCTTGAGTCGGTTGGTACGTGACCTCAGACTTTTGTACCTTTTTCCCGATGGAAGAAGGTGGAAGAGAGAATGTCTGGGGTGCATGGGGTCCTTAATGCTTTGTCAAGGCAGCAGGAAGTGTAGATAACCCATAGATCACAATCAGTAAGGACAGGCAACAACCCCTTCTCCACGTATCATCTTCAAAACCAATGCCTTGTACACCTATGACTGTGTGGCCAAATTTCCCTCCAACTCATTTTCAAGTTTGCTGATGACACCATCTATAGTGGGTCAAATATCAAACTGAGTACAAGGATGAGATAGAGAATCTGGTGAACTGGTGCGGCAACAATAATCTCTCCCTCAATGTCAACAAAATGAAGGAGATTGTCATTGGCTTCAGGAAGTGTAAAGGATAACTTGCCCCTGTCCACATCAACAGGGACGAAATAGAAATGGTCAAGAGCATCAGGTTTGGAGGTGTCCAGATCAAAAACAACCTGCCCCATGCCGACACTATAGTTAAGAAAGCCCACCAACGCCTCTACTTTCTCAGAAGACTAAGGAAATTTGGCTACAACTCTCACCAACTTTTACAGATGCACCATAGAAAGCATTCTTTCTGGTTGTATCAAAGCTCGGTGTGGGCTCCTGCTCTGCCCAAGACCGCAAGAAACTACAAAATGTCGGAGAGGGTCCAGAGGAGGTTCACAGAAATGATTCCGGGAATGACGTATGAAAGCGTTTGAGAATTTTGGGTCTGTATTTGATGGAGTTTAGAATGATGATGGGAGGGGATCTCATTGAAACTTCCAGAATACTGAAAAGTCTGGATAGAGTGGACATGAGGGAGATGTCTCCATTAATAGGGGAGACAAGGATCCCAGGGCACAGCCCCGGAGCAAAGGTACGACCCTTTAGAACCAAGATGAGGTGGAAGTTCTTCAGCCAGAGAGTGGGGAATCTGTGGCATTCAGGAGACCAGGTCACTGAGTCTATTTAAGACCGAGACAGATAGGTTTTTGATTGCGAAGGGGAAAGGAATGGAGTTGAGAAACTTATCAGCTATGATTGAATGGCAGAGCAGACTCGATGGGCCGATTGGCCTAGTTCTGCTCCTTATGGTCATTGATCATCTTTGGAGGAATTTCACAGAATAGTATTTGAATGTGATTTGAATTGGCTGAGAGTTTTGATTGTCTATGAATTGTTCCTGCCTGCCTCGCGCAGGGGGTTACATGGACGCTGGCTGGTGCAATCATTCCAGGTCCCATAAAGCTTATATTGAATGTGAGCTGAGTTTCCAACCCCAGCGACACAGTATTTCCAGCACCATATTCCTAGTGTTGTATTCAAGCCTTTCCATGGCACTGTCTCTCCCAGTCTTTGTCATCCTCTCCGCTGCCCGGTCCCCCAGGATCTCTGCATCCTTCCAACTCCCACTTCCCGAGCATCCGTCAGTGGTGTCTTAAATTCCTCGATCCCAACCTCAACTCTGTAATTCTCTGGGATGGCACGGTGACCCAGTGGTTACCACTGCTGCCTCACCGCCCCCCACGGACCCAGGTTTGATTCCCGACTTGGGTCACTGTCAAAGTACAAAGCACCATGCCTCATAAACCTGTTGGGTTGCCCTGACCCTCTGCCACCTTTGAGTCACCCAAGGAGATCATGGGTCCAAAGATCCCATTTCTCACCCTGAGCACAAAACTCCGATGTTGACACTCCAATGCAGTAGTGCTGCACTGTCAGATGTACTGGGGGGAAAGGGGGTGAGGGGGAAATCATTGCCCCCCACAATGATGGCCCACCCCCTCACCACCCTCCCCCTCTGCCCAATGGCCATCACCGGCACCCCCTGCTGCTCCATGTATTCCCCAGCCCACAGCCCAATCTGAGCAAAACACCCCCTCTCCCATGAGTCTCCCAATGGGGCCAACCCTTTGGCACAGGTTGGCACTGCCAGGTTGGCGCGTGCCCATGCTAACCTGGCAGTGCCAACTTGTGCCAAGATAAATTGCTGGTGTGGCAGCGTGCCGGTGCCTGTGGTGGGGGGGGGGGGGGGGGCGGGGTGTGGTGAGGGGTGGGGGGGGGGAGGTGTTTGTGAGAAGTGCTAGAGAGAGCGCGCTTGTTAATGGCACAGTAGTGTATGAAACCGCGCATCCTGGGGTCCCACGGTGTGTTTCACACCACTCCTGCGGCGAGGAGCCAGTAAGATTGCAACTCGAAAGCTCACCGGCATGAACCACGCTCTGCGGAATTTGAGCACATAATATCGTCGTGCCTGCAGATGGTGAGCGTGGGCTCAAAATCACTTCCCCCACCCCCACACCCCCCCACCCCCACACCCTCCCCCCCTCCCCCCAACCTCCCGAGCTCAGTTGCATTAACCCACCCGCCAACTTAGCAAAAATCACAATCTCCCCAAAAAGCACAATCCCAATTTCCTTCCCTAAAGGACCCAGATGGGTTTTCCCGACAATCCACAAAGTTTTCACGGTCATCAGTCGATTCTTAATTCCAGACTTTTTTTTATTGCACAGTGCTGTCTCACGGCGCTCGGGACCCAGGTTCACTTCCCACCCTCCAGTTACTGTCTGTGTGGAGTTTGCACATTCTCCCTGTGTCGGTATAGGTTTCCTCTAGGTGCTCCAGTTTCTCCCCACAGACCAAAGACGTGCTGGTTAGGTGGATTGGCCATGCTAAATTGCCCCTTAATGTCAGGGGGATTAGCGGGGTAAATACATGGGGTTATGGGAATAGGACAAGGGTGGGATTGTCATTGGTGCAGACTCGCTGAGCCTCTTTCTGCACTGTAGAGATTCTATAATCTGCTGTGGCGGGATTCGAACTCAGGTCCCCAGAACATCGGCTGAGTTTGTGGATTAATAGTCTAGCCATTGTAATAAGACTGTGGGGGTGGCAGTCTCTTCACCAAAATCCTTTTATTTACAACTCTAAAAGCGCATAGGGTGCTAGCAGTCTACATCAGGGGGTGTCAGAGGAACTGACACCCCCGGTTTAAGTACAAGGCAGAGACTCACTGATTGGCCCATCAATTGGATTCTTAATCAGGGATTTGTTTTATGGATGTCTTAGGTAGATTCTTTACTCAGAGTGTGGTTGGGGTGTGGGATAGACTGCCTGTGGAGTTGGACACTTTAGGAACTTTCAAGTGGTTATTGGATAGGCACAAGGAGCACTCCAGAATGATAGGGAGTGGAATAGCTTGATCTTGGGTTTAGACATAGCTCGGCACAACATCGAGGGCCAAAGGGCCTATACTGTGCTGTACTGTTCTATGTTTCTATGTCACTGCTCAGTTTTGAACCAGGAACCTTTCGCATGCTAGGCAGACGTTGTAACCACTACACTATAGAAACAAGTGACATCCTTAATCAGGGAGTTCATACTTCAGTAGGCCAACCTTTGTGATTGAAGTCACAAGAGCCATCATTTCCCCCAGTGTGGCTGAGATCCAGGGTGTCCCATGGATTCACCAATAGTGTCTTAGCAAAGAGTCAGGAATAAGGTTCGTGGGTCCAATATGAAGTCTATTTTCATAGAACATAGAACCTTACAGTGCAGAAAGAGATCCTTCGACCCATCGAGTCTGCACCGAACACAATCCCACCCAGGCCCTACCCCCATATCCCTACATATTATACCCACTAATCTCTCTAACCTACACATCCCTGGATACTAAGGGGCAATTTCTTAGCATGGCCAATCAACCTAACCCGCACATCTTTGGACTGTGGGAGGAAACCGGAACACCCAAAGGAAACCCACGCAGACACGAGGAGAATGTGCAAACTCCACACAGACAGTGACCCGAGCCAAGAATCGAACCCAGGACCCTGGAGCTGTGAAGCAGCAGTGCTAACCCACTGTGCAATGCAGAATAAATTCACCATTCCTGCATTTCAACAATAAACATGACTTGCTGCTTTAATCAAAGCCTGATTATTTAACAATGGATCCAGCAATTGCTGCCTCAACCCTTCCCAGTATAAGTTGGCTGTTACGGTCCCTGGTGAGAAAGATTAGCTCCTTGCTGCATTGCACAGATATTCATGAGATTGCTAGATACAAGTGTTCTGTACAATGCTGCAATCTGTCTCAATTGGAAGAGGAGAGTTCAAAATAAAAGACAACATCCTTGTTCAGCAAAGAGGGATCTTTCACGCAACAGCTAATAAAAATAACTCAGATATATCTGTGTTAGCACTGCTGCCTCACGGCGCCAGGGACTCGGGTTCGATTCCCATCTCGGGTCACTTTGTGTACAGAGTGTGCACATTCTCCCCGTGTCTGCGTGGGTTTCCTCCGGGTGCTCCAGTTTCCTCCCACAGTCCGAAAGACATGCTAAATTCTCGCTCAGTGTACCCGAGTGCCAGATGTGGCGACTAGGGGATTTTCACAGCAACTTCATTGCAGTGTTAATGTCAGCCTACTTGTGACTCTAATAAGTAAATTTTATTGGCTGAAAGGCAAAAGTAAAACGACTGAACTTAAAACAGTGACAAAAACATAAAGGAAATACTTTTCATAATCCCTTGAGCTAAGTGTAAAGGGATTTGTTTTGAAGAGAAAACAACTAAAAGCCTTGAGTTTGCTTTTTAAACAAAAAGGGTGTCTTAGTCTACAGGGAGACTTGGTCAAGTTGCGGAGCTGGGCCGAGAGGTGGAGGATGGAGTTTAATGCGGAAAAGTGTGAGGTAATTCACTTTGGCAGGAATAACGGATGTGTAGAGTATAGGGCTAACGGTAGGACTCTGAATAGTGTGGAGGAGCAGAAGGATCTAGGTGTATGTGTACATAGATCCCTGAAAGTTGGGAATCAAGTAGATAGGGTTGTTAGGAAGGCGTACGGTATCTTGGTGTTTATTGGTAGGGGGATTGAATTTAGGAGCCGCAACGTTATGTTGCAACTGTACACAACTCTGGTGCGTCCGCACATGGAGTATTGTGTGCAGTTCTAGTCCCCACATTATAGGAAGGATGTGGAGGCATTGGAGAGGGTGCAGAGGAGGTTTACCAGGATGTTGCCTGGTATGGAGGGGAGGTCCTATGAGGAGAGACTGAGGGATTTGAGGTTGTTTTCATTAGAAAGAATACGGCTGTGAGGGGACCTTATTGAAACATATAAGATGATCAGAGGTTTGGATAGGGTGGACAGTGATAGCCTTTTTCCTCGGATGGAGAAAGCTAGCACGAGGGGGCATGGCTTTAAATTAAGGGGAGGTAGTTATAGGATGGATGTCAGGGGTAGGTTCTTTACCCAGAGGGTGGTGAGGGATTGGAATGCCCTGCCTGCTGCAGTTGTGGATGCGCCAAGTTTGGGGGCGTTTAAGAGATCCGTGGATAGGCTTATGGATGGAAAGGGATTGATTTAGGTTAGAGGGTCATTGTTTTTTAACTGGTCGGCGCAACATCGTGGGCCGAAGGGCCTGTTCTGCGCTGTAATGTTCTATGTTCTATGTTCTAAAATTTAAATCAATGCAGAACGAAGTCCATTACTTATCGCTTTGTCTGAAAATAAAGATTGCATCACTCTGGGCAGACTTACAAACCAGCCTCCCATCCATTGACTCTGTCTACACTTCCCGCTGCCTCGGAAAAGCAGCCAGCATAATTAAGGACCCCTACACACCCCGGACAGTCTCTCTTCCACCTTCTTCCGTCAGGAAAAAGATACAAAAATCTGAGGTCACGTACCAACCGACTCAAGAACATTTTCTTCCCTGCTACTTTTGAATGGACCTACCTCGCATTAAGTTGATCTTTCTCTACACCCTAGCTGTGTCTGTAACACTACATTCTGCACTCCCTCCTTTCCTTCTCTGTGAACAGTATGCTTGGCCTGTATATCGCACAAGAAACAATACTTTTCACTGTATGTTAATACATGTGACAATAATAAATCAAATCAAATCAAAAAATCAAAGTGTTAACGTAAGCCTGCTTGTGACTAATAAATAAACTTTATTGGCTGAAAGGTAAAAAGTAAGACGGCTGAAATTAAAATGGTGATGAAAACATAAAGAAAGTACTTCTTATAATCACTTTGCGATGAGCTAAGTGTAAAGAGGTTTCCTTTGAAGGGAGAGTAACTAAAAGCCTTGAGTCTGCTTTTTTAAACAAAATTTAAATCGATGCAGAACAAAGTCCATTACTTATCGCTTTGTCTAAAAATAAAGATTGTTTCACTCCCGGAAGCCTTACCTAATGATCTATCTTATTGTTATGATAATCACTCTCCTGCTCACTCTGTCACTCTGAATATTAATCAATGCTCTTTGCTAACTTCACTGAGAGAAGCTTTTAAACTTATCTGTTTAAATTTTCAATTAAGGTTTTCCCATTCGCCAAGAATTACCTCGCTGGTCGCGGGCATCCTGTAATTGTAGATGATGTCCCGTCGATTCTAGATCAGCCTTTCCTTCCCGATGTGTCCACAACACCCCAGACCCGGGTTGGAGGGGGGTGGGGGTTAAATCGAGAACTAACAGCTTTAAAAATCATCGATCTGGTTGCATCGTCCACAGTGCTGGTCAGACGGCGAGGCGATATGAGGGGGTGATGGGGCCGAGTGGTATTATCACTGGACTTTTAATCCAGGAACTCAGCTAATGCTCTGGGGTCCTGGGTTCGATTCCCGCCACAGCAGATGAATTCACTGAAATCTGGAATAAAGAACCTACTGATGACCGGAGGAATAGTTGAGACTCTGGGTCTGTTCTCGTTGGAGTTCATAAGAATGAGGGGGGGGGGGGAATCTTATTGAAACTTACTGCCAGGCCTGGATAGAGTGGACGTGGAGAGGATGTTTCCGCTAGTAGAAAAAACTAGATCCGCAGGGCACAACCTCAGGCTAAAGAGACGATGCTTTAGAACAGAGATGAGGAGGAATTTCCTCAGCCAGAGAGTGGGGAATGTGTGGAACTCTTTGCCGCAGAAGGCTGTGGAGGCCGGGTCATTGAGTGTCTTTAAGACAGAGATAGATAGGTTCTTGATTAATAAGGGGATTGGGGGGAAAAGGCAGGAGAACGGGGATAAGAAAAATACCAGCCGTGATTGAATGGCGGAGTAGACTCGATGGGACGAGTGGCCTCGTTCTGCCCCTTTGCCTTTCGATCTTATGGTTCCTCAGGCAGCTGCCGTGGGAATGCTGAACTAACGGTTCTCTCCTGACCTGCCTCCTAATACGGGCCTACCAAAATTGGTACGCAATTAATTTACCAAAACCTTCCTGATGAGGTGAGTTAGCAGAGGTTAACCCATCCTCTTCAAAAACAAGAAATTTGAAATGCCGATTCCTCATCGGTTTCTCAAGTTTTACCTTATACGCAGGGTAAACATTGATTGCTTATTGTTCTCAGTGACTCTGGGTCGCCAGTGGTTACACACGTGCAAAAAGACACAAAATAGATGGCTTCATAGAACCCCTACATAGCCATAGAGGTTTACAGCTGGGAAACAAGCCTTTTGGTCCAACATGAGTGCAGAAGGAGGCCATTCAGCCCATCGAGTTTTGCACAATCACAATCCCAGCCAGGCCCTGTCCCCATAACCCCACATATTGGCAGGAATAATAATAGGAGGGATTACTATTTAAAGGGAGAAAAACTGCAGCAGGCGACGGTGCAGAGGGACCTCGGGGTCCTTGTGCATGAGTCGCAAAAACCCAGCTTGCAGGTGCAGCAGGTGGTCAGGAAGGCGAATGGGATGCTGGCCTTCATAGGGAGGGGGATAGAATATAAAAGTAGGGAGGTCTTGCTGCAACTGTATAGGGCACTGGTGAGGCCGCAGCTGGAGTACTGTGTGCAGTTTTGGCACTTGCGGAAGGATATTTTGGCCTTGGAGGGAGTGCAGAGGAGGTTCACTAGGCTGATACCAGAGATGAGGAGGTTCACTAGGCTGATACCAGAGATGAGGGGGTTGGACTATGAAGAGAGACTAAATAGACTGGGTCTGTACTCGTTGGAGTTTAGAAGGATGAGGGGGGATCTTATAGAGACGTATAAGATAATGAAGGGGATGGATAGGGTAGAGGTAGAGAGATTCTTCCCACTTAGAAAGGACAGCAGGACTAGAGGGCACAGCCTCAAGATGAGGGGGGGGGGCAGTTTAGAACGGAGTTGAGGAGGAACTTCTTCACTCAAAGGGTGGTGAATCTCTGGAATTCTCTGCCCGTTGAAGTGCCACCGTCTAGCTTCTAGCTGGATCTCACTCCAACTCACAGGGCAGAGTTTTACACTCGTCTCCTTGGGGGGGGGGGGGATCTGGGTTGTAGAGGATGGGGAAAGAGGGGATGTGGAGGGGAGAGGGGAGGTGGGGTGTAAAATAGCACTGAGGGGATTCACTGAGTGGACGCTGCCTCGCTAAATATATTTAAGTCACGGGTAGATAGGTTTTTGGTAGGCAAGGGAATTAAGGGTTATGGGGAGAAAGCGGGAAAGTGGAACTGATCCACTTCAGATCAGCCATGATCTTATTGAATGGCGGGGCAGGCTCGAAGGGCTAGATGGCCTACTCCTGCTCCTATTTCTTATGTTCTTATATTTACCCCACTAATCTCCTGTCACTGAGGGGCAATTTAGCAAGGCCAATCCGCCTAACCCACACATCTTTGGACTGTGGGAGGAAACCAGAGCACCCGGAGGAAACCCACGCAGACACGGTGAGAATGTGCAGACTCCACGCAGACAGTGACCCGAGGCCGGAATCAAACCCAAGTTCCTGGTATTGTGAGACAGCCTCGTTAACCGCTGTGCCACCGTGCCAACCTAAACTTTATTTATTAGTGTCGCAAATAGGTTTACATGACGTTACTGTGAAAATCCCTGAGTTGCCACACTCTAGCGCCTGTTTGGAGAATTTAACATGGCCAATGCATCTAACCAGCATGTTTTTCAGGGTTTGGGAGGAAACTGGAGCACCCGGACAAAACCCACACAGACACGGGTAGAGCAAACTCCATACGGACAGTGACCCAAGCTGGGAAACGAATCCTGGGTCCCTGGTGCTGTGAGACCGCAGTGCTAACCACTGTGCCACCGTCTAGCTTCTAGCTGGATCTCACTCCAACTCACAGGGCAGAGTTTTACACTCGTCTCCTTGGGGGGGGGGGGGGGGGGGGGGATCTGGGTTGTAGAGGATGGGGAAAGAGGGGATGTGGAGAGGAGAGGGGAGGTGGGGTGTAAAATAGCACTGAGGGGATTCCCTCCGGGATCCCACCTACCCCAATGCAGAGCCACGTTGTTATGGGGCAGGCAGAGGTGTGGACAGGATGCCCACCCATGATGCAGTGAGAGCCCCCCCGTAATGGATATTTTCTGCCCAGCCTCAAATTCTCACCTGCCGGGCACCTGAGCGTGGGGCACAGAATAGGTTCTCACCCACAATCCCAGACAGGAAGTTGGGCATGGCGGAGGAGGGGGAGAGTGTCTCCATCCCTCTATCAGGAGGTACCTTCAGACTAGAAGTGCTCTACCCTCATGGGCGGCACGGTAGCACAGTGGTTAGCACTGCTGCTTCACAGCTCCAGGGTCCTGGGTTCGATTCCCGACTCGGGTCACTGCCTGTGTGGAGTTTGCACATTCTCCTCGTGTCTGCGTGGGTTTTCTCCGGGTGCTCCGGTTTCCTCCCACAGTCCAAAGATGTGCGGGTTAGGTTCATTGGCTATGCTAAAATTGCCCCTTAGTGTCCTGGGATGTGTAGGTTGGAGGGATTAGCGGGTAAATGTGTAGGGATATGGGGATAGGGTCTGGGTGGGATTGTGTTCGGTGCAGACTCGATGGGCCGAAGGGCCTGTTTCTGCACTGTAGGGTTCTATTCACTGGAAATCTCCTGCCCTCCCTATCTCCTCCAGCCATCCCCCCCCAGCCACAAGATTGCCCTCCCCCTCCACCTTCACAATCCCCCAGGACATTCCCTGCCCTCCCCAGGAACCCTGCTACTTAGCAGAGTTTGGTGTCCGTCACAGTGGTGCAGTACCACTTCTAGCCACTGTGCCTGGATGGGGCCAGAGAGCTGTCAGCCAATCAGATTGGCTGCCAACTCTCCAAGGCGAGACTTCAATTGGATGGGGACCATGGATTGGAAAATGGCAGCGGGGGATGCGTTCTCCGCCTACTCTCCAAATCACAGTGGTTAGCGTTGCTGCCCCACGGCGCAGGGACCTGGGTTCGATTCCCGCCTTGGGTCACTGTCTGCGTGGAGTCTGCACATTCTCCCCCGTGTCTGCGTGGGTTTCCTCCGCGTGCTTCGGTTTTCCTCCCACACTCCAAAGATGTGTGGATTAGGTGGCTTGGCCACGCTAAATCAGCACTTACCTGATGAAGGGGCAGCACTCCGAAAGCTAGTGCCTTTTGCTACCAAATAAACCCGTTGGACTTTAACCTGGTGTTGTGAGACTTTTGACCATGCTAAATTGCCCATTGGTATCAGGGGGGGCCAATGCATGGGGTTATGGGGATAGGGCCTGGTGGGATTGTGATCGGTGCAGACTTGATGGGCTGAATGGCCTCCTTCTGCACTGTAGGCGTTCTATGATTGTACGACAGGTAGCGAGAACTCAGCATCCTGAAAATCCAGGCCCAACCTGACAACACTGGGAAAACGACATTGATGTAAAGTTAGGCTATGGCTTTGGTAAGCATTACACACGCAAAGATAGTGAGCTTTGTAGAAGAACGTGATTCATTTCCCATTTGTCTAGAAATGGGGGACGGGGGGAGGGAAGAATTCTTCCCCTTCTCCCCACCATGGGAACCGTAGTGGGGGTGGGGAGGACGGACCAGGGTCTAAATCCATCGACCTCGAGCAGGATTCTCCGGTTTTGGAGCGAGGAGGACCTCACTCTTGATGCAAGTAAACGGTTTTCGATTGACGATGGAGACGAGGAGAATTTTTTTCTCTCAGACGGTGGTGACTGTCTGGAACTTTCTTCCTTGAAAGGCAGAGGAAGCAGCAAGGATTGTTTTTGAGGCAGGGTGAGACAGATTCTTGATTAACAAGGTGGGGTGGGGGGGGGGGGGGGGGGAGCTTTATCAAGGGACAAGTGAAAGTGTGGAGTAGTATCTTATATTGTTCCCGGGATATTGTTTACTGCTTTCAAGCCCAATGCTGTGAGGGGACCATTATCATGAAATGATTATATTCCCTGGAGAGATAATGTGAAGGAGTCTCCAAGCTAGTATTGAGAGTCTTAAACTCGTGTGTAATCAGTGTCAGCGTGCTCCCAGGTAACACAATGCAGTCCCATTTGTTCTCATCTTCAATAATCTTTACAGGGGATGGGGTGTTATTTGTATTCCGTGATGAAAGCGAAACATGTTTAGACGGGAGAGTGCAACAAAGAGGATATTGTCACGATTCCAGAGGGCGCAATTCCAATAATGGCTTGGAGCACTCGAAGCTGTAACTGTAGCAACGGCGTTGTCCCTAAGTAGGATCCCCCCCCCATGATCTACCCAACGGCTCAACTAAATCAGGCTTTTAACAACCTGATTTCGATCAGAGAATCCCTGCAGGTAGACTCGATGGGCCGAAAGGTCTCCTTCTGTACCGGAGGGATTCTACGGGCTATACAGTGCGGAAGGAGACCATTCAACTCGGCCCGCCGACAACAACCCCACCCAGGCCCCAATCCCTGTACCCCACATAGGCTCACTACCCCCACCCCTCCCCCCACCACAGACACTAAAGGGCAATTTATCACGGCCAATCAACCCAACCGGCAGGTCTTTCGGGCTGTGGGAGGAAACCGGAGCGCCCGGAGGAAACCCACGCAGGCAACGTGCAAACTCCGCACGCAAGTGACCCAAGGCGGGAATTGAACCCGGGTCCCTGGCGCTGCGAGGCAGCAGTGCTCACTACCATGCCACTCTTTCGGTGGGAAATAATCCTGTGGGGCGGGGAGGGTGGTGTGAAAACCAGGAGGTATCATAGAATCCCTTCAGTGCAGAGGGAGGCCATTTGGTCCATCAAGTCTGTACTAACCACAATCCCACCCAGCCTCTATCCCCATAACCCCATGCATTTATCCTGGCTGGTCCCCCCTGACACAAAGGGGCAATTTAGAACGGCCAATCCACCTAACCTGCACATCTTTGGACTGTGGGAGGAAACCGGAGGAAAACCCACGCAGACACGGGGAGAATGTGCAAACTCCGCATAGACGGTGACCCAAGCTGGGAATCGAACCTGGATCTTTGGTATTGTGAGACAGCAGTGCTAACCACTCTGCCACCATGTTGCTCAGGGTACGGAAGGGAATTTGAAGGAATTTGTCAGTTATTTGTCAGAATCATAGAATCCCTACAGTGCAGAAGGAGGCCATTCGGTCCATCGTGTCTGTAGCAATCGCAATCCCACCCCTATCCCATAACACCCCCCACCCCAGCCAATCTCCTGACATGTAGCATGGCCAATCAACCTAACCCCGCACGCCATTTGGATTCTGCGAACATTCCGGGGCACACGGAAGAAACCCACGCAGACACGGGGAGAACATGCAGTCTCCACACAGACAGTGACCCGAGGCTGGAGCCTGGATCTCTGGCGCTGTGCCACCCACGGGGCAGACTAGAAAAGAAAAGAAAGGTTTAATCGACTCATTTCTGGCTCACCCGAATTTAAAATTTCCCCAGAACGTCTTCAAGTTTCCCAATGAGTTTAGTGGTTGCGAAGCTGGCAGATGAAAAAGTATTCAGGCTTAAAGGTGTGTGATTAAGTTTCATTCATTCAAAATGCTTTAAATGCTCATGAGAGAACTGCAGCGACATGAAAGGTGTGCTGTCCATTACGCTGTCATTTCTGATGAGGATATTTTGGCCCTGGAGGGAGTGCAGAGGAGGTTTACTCGGCTGATACCGGAGTTGAGGGGATTGAGCTAAGAGGAGAGGCTGAATAAACTAGGCTTGTACTCGTTAGAGTTTAGAAGAATGAGGGGAGATCTCATTGAGACGTATAAGATGATGAATGGGATGGATAGGATAGAGGTGGAGAGACTGTTCCCGCTCAAAAAAGACAGTAGGACTAGGGGGCACAGCCTCAAGATAAAGGGGAGGCGGTTTAGAACAGAGTTGAGGAGGAACTTCTTCACTCAAAGGGTGGTGAATCTCTGGAATTCTCTGCCCGTTGAAGTGGTGGAGGCTGCCTCGCTAAATATTTTTAAGAAACGGGTTGATGGGTTTTTGATAAGAGAGGGGATTAAGGGTTATGGGGAGAGGGCGGGAAGGTGGAGCTGAGTCACGACAGATCAGCCATGATCTTATTGAATGGCGGGGCAGGCTCAAAGGGCTAGATGGCCTACTCCTGCTCCTATTTCTTATGTTCTTATGTTCTTAAATGGGCCATGTCGCTATGTTAAATGTTGTGGCTTGCTCGTTTCACATCAGTCAGGCTTTAGAATTCCCCTCCTTGGACTCAAATCCCTCCAGCCCCTCTCTCCTTGTCACAGAGTGGCCCATCAAGCCTGCACGGACAACAATCCCACCCAGGTCTCATCCCTCCGGATATTCCGGCCTGCGCGTGGTCCAACATCCCCGTCCGTGACAATTCCCGTGGCGGGCAGGATGGGAAAATTCCGATAATAGAGTCATACAGCAGAAAAGGCCCTTCAGCCCATCGAGTCTGCACTGAAAATAATTAGCACTAAAGGCGCACACTAATCCCATCTTCCTGGACTTGTCCCCTATCCGTCAATGTTATGATATTTCAAGTGCTTATCCAAATATTTTTTAAAGGTTGTAAGGTTTCCGGCCTCCACGAACTTCCCAGATTCCCACCACCCTCCGTGCAAAAAATGTTTTCTCTAATCCTTGTGACCTTACGCTAAAACTGTGCCCCCTCGCGACTGACCCACATCCAAGGGGAACAACAGCTTCCTAATCACCCTGTCCGTACCCCTCATAATCTTATACACCTCAATCGCCAGCTCCGACTCGCACCAACTTTTACAGATGCACCGTAGAAAGCATTCTTTCTCATGGTATCACACTTTGGTCTGGGCTCCTGCTCTGCCCAAGACCACAGGGCACTATATAAGGGCGTGAATGTAGCCCAATCCATCAGGCAAACCAGCCTCCCATCCATTGATTCTGTCTACACTTCCCGCTGCCTTGGATAAGCAGCCGGCATAATTAAGGACCCCACGCACCCCGGACATTCTCTGTTCCACCTTTTTCTGTCGGGAAAAAGATACAAAAGTCTGAGGACACGTACCAGCCAACTCAAGAACAGCTTCTTCCCCGCTGCCATCAGACTTTTGAATGGACCTACCCCGCATTAAGCTGATCTTTCTCTACACCCTAGCTGTGACTGTAACACTACGTTCTGCACTCTCTCCTTTCCTTCTCTATGAACTAAAGTTAGTTCATTCATTCGTTTCCTTCTCTATTACACTAACTCCCCCATTGCCGGGGTAGCTAGTGGATGCGGATACGGTAGTGAGTTTTAAGGGGCGTCTTGACAAGTACATGAATAGGATGGGAGTGGAGGGATATGGTCCCTGGAAGGGTAGGTGGTTTTAGTTCAGTGGGGCAGCATGGTGGGTGCAGGAGGGCTGAAGGGCCTGTTCCTGTGCTGGAATTTTCTTTGTCCTTTGAACATAAGAACATAAGAACATAAGAAATAGGAGCAGGAGTAGGCCATCTGGCCCTTCGAGCCTGCCCCGCCATTCAATAAGATCATGGCTGATCTGTCGTGACTCAGCTCCACCTACCCGCCCTCTCCCCATAACCCTTAATCCCTTCTCTTATCAAAAACCCATCAACCCGTTTCTTAAAAATATTTAGCGAGGCAGCCTCCACCACTTCAACGGGCAGAGAATTCCAGAGATTCACCACCCTTTGAGTGAAGAAGTTCCTCCTCAACTCTGTTCTAAACCGCCCCCCCCTTTATCTTGAGGCTGTGCCCCCTAGTCCTACTGTCTTTTTTGAGCGGGAAGAGTCTCTCCACCTCTATCCTATCCATCCCATTCATCATCTTATACGTCTCAATGAGATCTCCCCTCATTCTTCTAAACTCTAACGAGTACAAGCCTAGTTTATTCAGCCTCTCCTCATAGCTCAATCCCCTCAACTCCGGTATCAGCCGAGTAAACTTCCTCTGCACTCCCTCCAGGGCCAAAACATCCTTGCGCAGGTGCGGCGTCCAAAACTGCACACAGTACTCCAGCTGCGGCCTCACCAATGCCCTATACAGCTGCAGCAAGACCTCCCTACTTTTATATTCAATCCCCCTCGCTATGAAGGCCAGCATCCCATTCGCCTTCCTGACCACCTGCTGCACCTGCAAGCTGGGTTTTTGCGACTCATGCACAAGGACCCCGAGGTCCCTCTGCACCGTCGCCTGCTGCAGTTTTTCGCCCCGTAAGTAATAGTCCTTCCTACCATTCCTCCTACCAAAGTGGACCACCTCACACTTGCCAACTTACTTGTGACGAACAAATAAACTTTACTTTAGATTCCACAAGCCTCCTCCCGTGGTTTTTGCCTCACCCAATCAACATATCGAGTCACCCTGTGTTTGCAAACTCCACACTCTCACTACTCTCGCAAAGAGGTTTCTGATAACTTCCTAATGGGATTTATTAATAAAAGATTTCCATCTCCCCCACAATTGGAAATATTCCCTCTTCATCTACAGTCAAACCCTACCTTAGAAACTAGAAGCAGGAGGAGGCCATTCAGTC
Source organism: Prionace glauca (assembly GCA_037974335.1). Classification (NCBI taxonomy): domain Eukaryota; kingdom Metazoa; phylum Chordata; class Chondrichthyes; order Carcharhiniformes; family Carcharhinidae; genus Prionace; species Prionace glauca. The sequence continues at coordinate 56,600,506 of CM075738.1, read as the reverse complement.
CTTCAAGCCTGCTGGACCATTCATTAAGTCTCTCAACACCAGGCTAAAGTCCAACAGGTCTACCTGGAATCACGAGCTTTCGGAGCGCCGCCCCTTCATCAGGCAACTCACCTGTTGGACTTTAACCTGGGGTGGCGAGACCCCCCACTGTGCCCGCCCCAGTCCAACACCGGCACCCCCACATCATTACGATCAGGACTGTTCTTAATCTTAAAATGATCTTTATCATTGAGAAATCAGCTCTACTTTATTCAATCCATTACCACCTGGTAGTTCCCTTTTAAGTCACTTACCATCCTGACTTGGAAACACATCGGCCATTCCTTCACTGTTGCTGGCTCAAAAACCTGGAACTCCCTCCCTAACAGCACAGTTGGTGTACCTACACAATGTGGAGATGCCGGCGTTGGACCGGGGCAAACACTACAAGAAGTCCCCAACACCAGGTTAAAGTCCAACAGGTTTGCTTGGCTGCAAACACCAGCAGCTTTCGGGGCTCTGCCCCTTTGGCACGGAGATGGCAGCGCGGGGCTCGTTGGGCCGAAGGGCCTGTTTCCCGGGCTGTTTTTGTTCTTTGTTCTTTGTCAGATGAGCGGGGAGTTCTGATCACAGATAAAGACACACATATACAATGCTGAGAGACTTTGCCGTCGCACCTCTCTCACTCCTCAACCACCTCATACACTCGCTCTACAACAAATACCGCATCCTGGAAACCAAGATAGAAATCATATTCTCAACTTGTGCTCAGGACGCAGACCAGCTGCAAAACTCTGCCAAACAGATGAGATAAAGGAACTACACCATCTACATGCACACCAAGAACAGGAAACTTGAGAAACTCGGCATTACCACCAAGCCTCCCCCGGTACCACCGCAGGGAAGCCCATTGTCAATTTGTCAGACTACACACTTCAAACAGATGAAGTCAAAGTTCTCAGCCGAGGGCTCGATTTCTGTCCCACCACCAAAACAGACCCCATCAGTCTCACAGCAGACACAGAGGAATTCATCAGGCAAATGAGGCTGCGGGAATTCTTCCACAAACCCCAAGAGGCCAACAGCGAACACGATGAAACAGCTAATGAACCAGAACAGCCAACAGCGAGATCCACAGTGCAGAAACCGAAGAGGAAAGATTCCAATTGGACTCCTCCGGAAGGCTGCTGCCCTCGACTTGACATTATGCTCAACCATCAGGAGGTGCATCAACACCAGATTCATCAACCGCGCACACAAGACAGCCCCGAACATGACCCAAGCACAACGCAACACCATCCACGCTCTCAAGACCAACCACAACATTGTCATCAAACCAGCAGACAAAGGAGGGGCCATCGTCATACTGAACAGAACGGATTACTGTAAAGAAGTGTACCGACAACTAAACAATGAGGAACACTACAGACAATTACCCACAGATCTGACCAAAGAACACACTCGTCAACTCAACAATCTGATCAAGACCTTTGATCCGGACCTTCAGAGCACCCTCCGTGCTCTCATCCCATGTAGTCCCTGCGTTAGAGATCTCTACTGCCTCCCAAAGATACACAAGTCAAACACATCCAGCCGTTCCATCGTATCGGGCAATGGGACCCTGTGCGAGAACCTCTCCAGCTGTCTAGGGCATCCTGAAACTCATTGTCCAAAGAACTCCCAACTTTTGTCACGACACGACACGTTTCCTACAGAAACTCAGCACACACGGAGCAGTTGAACCAGGGACACTCCTCATCACAATGGATGTCTCAGCGCTCCACACCAACATCCCTCACGATGCTTTGTTTATATAGCGCGCGAGAAACATTACTTTTCACTGTATACTAACACATGTGATAATAATAGATCAAATCAAATCAAATAACAGTGCACAGATGGAAAGAAGGATGTGAATTCTCTCACAGTTCATGCCCCCGTTGCCAGTGCCAGCAAGAATGGAGAATTTGTCGCTCAGCTAAATCTCCGTTCACTGCAGCGGGACTGGAGAATCCCACTGATGTAAACAGTCGGTGAATTCCAACCAATATTTTCCCATTGTGATCAAGCAAGGACATAAATCGCTTCTTATGAAAATAAATTGTACTTGATCTCTTTACGTGCGTTGTCCAATATTACCCAGTTCATTTAGAACCATAGAACATTACAGCACAGAAAAAGGCCTTTTGGCCCTTCTTGTTCTGTGCTGATCCATTTTTCTGCCTAGCCCCACTGGCCTGCACCTGGACTGTATCCCTCCACACCCCCTCTCATCCATGAACCCGTCCAAGTTTTTCTTAAATGTTAAAAGTGAGCCCACTTTCATCAGTTTATCTGGCAGCTCATTCCACCATTCTCTGTGTAAAGAATCCCCCCCCCAATATTCCCTTTAAACTTTTCCCTCTTCACCCTTAACCCATGCCCTCTGGTTTTTTTCTCCCCTAGCCTCAGTGGAAAAAGCCTGCTTGCATTCACTCTATCTATACCCATCAAAATCTTACAGACCTCTATCAAATCTCCCCTCATTCTTCTACGCTCCAGGGAATAAAGTCCTAACCTATTCAATCTCTCTCTGTAACTCAGTTTCTCAAGTCCCGGCAACATCCTTGTAGACCTTCTCCGCACTCTTTCAACCTTGTTAATATCCTTCCTGTAATTAGGTTCTCCCCGCGTCTGCGTGGGTTTCCTCCGGGTGCTCCAGTTTCCTCCCACAGTCCAAAGATAAGTCTGAGGCTGTATAAGGGTCTGGTCAGACCCCATATGGAGTATTGTGAGCAATTTTGGGCCCCATTGTGGTGGCTTTGGAAAGGATCCAGAGAAAGTTCACAAGAATGATCCCAGGAATTAAGAGTTGTTGTATGAGGAATGGTTGAGGGCTCTGGGTCTATACTCATTGGAGTTTAGAAGGATGAGGGGGGATCTTATTGAAACTTGCAGGATACTGCGAGACCTGGATAGAATGGACGTGGAGAGGATGTTCCCACTAGTCGGAAAAACTAGAACCAGAGGACACAACCTCAGGCTAAAGGGACGATCCTTTAAAACAGAGATGAGGAGGAAATTCTTCAGCCAGAGAGTGGGGAATCTGTGGAACTCTTTGCCACAGAAGGCCTGTGGAGGCCAGGTCCTTGAGTGTCTTTAAGACAGAGATAGATAGGTTCTTGATTAATAAGGGGATCAGGGGTTATTGGGAGAAGGCAAGAGGACGGGGATGAGAAAAATATCAGCCATGATTGAATGACGGGGCAGACTCGATGGGCCAAGTGGCCTAATTTTGCTCCTATGTCTCATGGTCTTATGGGATGAGCGAGGCGGTAAGAAACCAAACCCACTCCCCCATTATTCTAAGAGAACTTGATGACATATTGAGGCAGTATTTTCAGGTTCTGGCAAGCATTGAGCAGGTTTTTGACAATCCAGCGTTTAGTCATTCAGAATCCCCGTTGGATCAGGGTTGGGCGATAATTGGAAAGTGGGACGGTTCAAGTCCGAGCAGAGTTGAACGATCGGATCCCCACTCAGCTCGGATAAACACACGATAAAGATTCGCTGCCCAGTCAGAGGTTCAGGCTGGGCTGTTCCCACCAGTATTGATTTGCAAGCATTGAGGAGCTTGGAGTGGATGATATAAAAGGATTTCAGAGACCACACGCGGAGAAAAAGATTAATAGCTTTTACATTGCCTTAAGCTCACACAATACAGAGCACCGCACAACATGAAAATCAACAGGAAAGGTTTCGTTTAACACCGTCTTTGAAAGTTCCCTTCAATGTCATGAACAAGTTGTCACGCAGGAAATTAAACCAACAGTGGACTTCATTTGCCTTTGGTGCACTGATTATGCGTTAATTGATTTGGACATTTTCCCCCTAGACTTGTGTTCATTATAACACAGTAAGAAATCTCACAACATCAGGTCAACGTCCGACAATTTTATTTGATAGTAAACGCACAAGTTGTCGGAACGCTAATCCTTCATCAGGTAAGTGCTGACGAAGGAACAGTGCTCCAAAAGTTTGTGGGTTTACTATCAAAAAAAATTGTTGGATTTTGACTAGGTGTTGTGAGACTTCTTACTGTGTTTACCCCAGTTCAACGCCGGCATCTCCACATTATAATGAGCAGAGAATAACAAAAATGCAACAACTTACAGAATCCCTACAGTGCAGAGTGAGGCCATTCAGCCCATCGAGCCTGTGCCGACCACAATCCCACCCAGGCCCTACTCCTGTAACCCCTCATATTTACCCCGCTAATCCCCCGATACTAGGATCAACTTAACGTGGCCAATCAACCTAACCCACACATCTTTGGACTGTGGGAGGAAACCCACGCAAACACGGGGAGGACATGCAACTCCACGCGGACAGTGACCCGAGGCTGGAATTGAACCCGGGTCCCTGAGGCAGCAGTGCTAACCCACTGTGCTACCCAATATCTACTGCTGATAAAGAGAGGCAGGTTGCCTCTCTTTATCAGCAGTAGATATTGTCTGTGTGTGTTTCATCTCACACACACACACAGACAGATGTAAGAATCCCAAATTATTGCAGGTACAGCAGGTCAGAGGCTAGGAATACTGTGTTTGGGTTGAGTAGTCATGCTAAAATTGCCCCTTGGTGTCCTGAGATGCGTAGGTTAGAGGGATTAGCGGGTAAATTTGCAGGGATATGGGGGTAGGGCCTGGGTGGGATTGCGGTTGGTGCAGACTCGATGGGCCGAATGGCCTCTTTCTGCACTGTAGAGTTTCTATGGCTTCTAACTCCCTGACACCCCAAAGCCTGTCCACTGTCTACAAGGCACAAAGTCAGGAGTGAGATGGGATACTCCCCACTTGCCGGGATGGGCGCAGCTCCAACAACACTCAACAAGCTCGACACCACCTGGGACAAAACAGCCCCGCTCGATTGGCACCCCATCCACAAACATTCAACCCCTCCACTACCGACGCTCAGTAGCAGCCGTGTGTACCGTCTACAAGATGCACCGCAGCAATTCACCAAAGCTCCTTAGGCAGCACCTTCCAAACCCACAACCACTTCCATCTAGGAGGACAAGGGCAGCAGATTCAGTTCACCCACAAGTTCCCCTCTAAGCTACTCACCATCCTGACTCGGAAATATATCCTCTGCAGTCGCTGGATCAAAACCCTGGAATTCCCTCCCTAACAGCATTGTGGATCAGCCCACTGAACAGTAACTGCAGCGATTCAAGAAGGCAGCTCACCTTCTCTAGGGGCAACTAGGAATGGGCAATAAATGCTGGTCCAGCCAGCAATGCCCATGCCCCACGAATGCATATAAAAGAAGTGGAAACTTGGCATTTGTTGCTAAAGGTGTCGAATAAAAGAGTAAAGTGTTGCTGCAATTGTGCAAAGCATTAACTAGGCTTGTACTCGTTAGAGTTTAGAAGAATGAGGGGAGATCTCATTGAGACGTATAAGATGATGAATGGGATGGATAGGATAGAGGTGGAGAGACTCTTCCCGCTCAAAAAAGACAGTAGGACTAGGGGGCACAGCCTCAAGATAAAGGGGGGGCGGTTTAGAACAGAGTTGAGGAGGAACTTCTTCACTCAAAGGGTGGTGAATCTCTGGAATTCTCTGCCTGTTGAAGTGGTGGAGGCTGCCTCGCTAAATATTTTTAAGAAGCGGGTTGATGGGTTTTTGATAAGAGAAGGGATTAAGGGTTATGGGGAGAGGGTGGGAAGGTGGAACTGAGCCACGACAGATCAGCCATGATCTTATTGAATGGCGGGGCAGGCTCGAAGGGCTAGATGGCCTACTCCTGCTCCTATTTCTGATGTTCTTATGTTCTTATTAGTGAAACTGCACTGAGAATATTGAGTAGATGACACCCCAAAGCCTGTCCACTGTCTGCAATTTGTTTGTATAAAAAAATAGGAGTTTTCTTATTAAAAACAGTCAAATTATGTCAGTCACTGATAGAAAAATTTCCTCCTGGCTGGGCTAAGGAGACACAATGATTGAACTACGGTAGCACAGTGGGTTAGCACTGCTGCTTCACAGCTCTAGGGTCCTGGGTTCGATTCCCGGCTCAGGTCACTGTCTGTGTGGAGTTTGCACATTCTCCTCATGTCTATGTGGGTTTGCTCTGGTTTCCTCCCACAGCCCAAAGGGTTAGGTTGATTGGGCCGTGCTAAGAAATTGCCCCTTAGTGTCCAGGGATGTGTGGGTTAGAGGGATTAATGTAGGGGGTAGGGCCCAGGGTGGGATTGTGTTCAGTACAGACTTGATGGGCTGAAGGGCCTCTTTCTGCAGTGTTGGGTTTGTATGAATTCACTATTTGGGGGTGGGGGGGGGTGTGATTGCATAGGGAGTGGAGAGGCATCCCCTACAGGAACAAACCATTGACATTTTCTCTCTAAGAATTCTCAGCAGTCAATGACTTTCTCTAAGATTACAATTGTGTTAACCTTTAAAGTGTGTGATGTGATTGACTTAACAAGGGTAAAATCACCCATCATTTATCAAATGGTGATGAATCGTGATTTGCAAGCGAGATACAGACCCTCATTAGATACCGTGAGCAGCAGCACAATCAGTACGTTACGGCTATTAGATATAATCACGTCAACTCATAAATCACTCTGTGCTGTACAGCTGAAGCCTCTGTCACTTTGAGCTCATAGTAAGGCGGTATGGTGGGGTTGTAAAGCCTTGTATTGTTACTCACTTTTCCATTTACCATTTCATAAATCTGTTTTTAGCTTTGGTTTAAACTTCACCCTTTCAGGACTCAGAGTGGAGAAAGGATTAAAACTATGCCTTTTAAAAAGCATTTAGACAATTACATGTGTGTAAGAACATAAGAAATAGGAGCAGGAGTAGGCCATCTAGTCCTTCGAGCCTGCCCCGCCATTCAATAAGATCATGGCTGATCTGAAGTAGATCAGTTCCACTTCCCCGCCCTCTCCCCATAACCCTTAATTCCCTTGTCTATCAGAAACCTATCTACCCGTGACTTAAACATATTTAGCGAGGCAACCTCCACCACTTCAACGGGCAGAGAATTCCAGAGTATAGAGAGATATTCCAGGTATAGAGGGATATGGGCCATATGCAGGCAATTGGGTCAAGATTCAGGGTTTTAAAACAAAGGGCAGCATGGATAAGATGGGCTGAAGGACCTGTTTCCATGCTATAAACCTCGATCATGATTAGTTTTCAGGGGAAAATGGACAAATGAGTGGCTACCGAAGGCAGCTACAGTTGCAGTGGCATGGTCTCGCAGTGGTTAGCACTGCTGCCTCACAGCGTCAGGGAACCGGGTTCGATTCTGGCCTTGGGTCACTGTCTGTGTGGAGTCTGCACATTCTCCCCGTGTCTGCATGGGTTTTCCTCTGGGTGCTCTGGTTTCCTCCCGCAGTCCAAAAGACGTGCTGGCTAGGTGGATCGGCCATGATAAATTCTCCCTCAGTGTACCCGAACAGGCGACTAGGGGACTTTCACAGTAACTTCATTACAGTGTTAATGTCAGTGACTAATAAATAGACTTTTTAAAAAAATTGCACGTGTCTGATCGAATCTAAATTATGATGTGGAGATGTTGGCGCTGGGGTGGGCACAGTATGAAGTCTCACAACACCAGGTTAAAGTCCAACAGGTTTATTTCGGCAGAAGCTTTTTCCCAGGGTGGAAGAGTCAATTACGAGGGGGGGGCACAGGTTTAAGATGAGAGGGACGAGGTTTAACAGAGATGTACGAGGCAAGTTTTTTATACACAGAGGGTGGTGGGTGCCTGGAACTCAGGGGAGGTAGTGGAAGAGGATACTTTTAAGGGGCATCTGGACAAGTACATGAATAGGATGGGAATATGGTCCCCGGAAGGGTAGCGGGTCTTAGTTCAGGTGGGCTGCATGGCCAATGCAGGCCTAGAGGGCCGAAGGGCCTGTTCCTGCGCTGTAATTATTTTTCTTCTTTCTTCAATTTAAACTTATTAATGAGTCTTCTGACAGGATTGCGAGAGATTGCTGGCACTTGGATTGAGGCTGACTCGAAAATAATTTCCACTAGGCCTCTCAGCAGCGGGTAATTAATTCTCCTTAAATTTCCATTTTGCTAATCTCTTGTTGCTGTTCAAAAGCATGACTGTGGCAGGAAGAGATGTCCCGAGTAAAAGGAGAAGCGCTTCACGCGTCGTTGCGACAGCATTTCTGGAGCCAAAGGGCTAACAGTCTCCCTGGGCCTACCCCGCCGCCTCGCACCTGGAGCCTATTTTCTCCAGCACGGTTAATAGGCCACAGGCAAGGTTCGAGGCTTCTCCCCCTTGGCTCTCGACAAATGCGGTGCAAGGATAACAATCCCAGAGATGAGGGGGTTTGTCGCATGAAGAGAGATTGAAAGGTTTAGGCCTAAACTCTCCGGAATTCAGAAGAATGAGGGGAGATCAAATTGCGATGGTAAAAGGTATGGATTAAAGTAGATGTGGAGTGGATGCTTCCTCTGGTGGGGTATTCTAAGACGAGAGGTCACAGTCTTAGGATAAGGGGGAGCAAATTTAAACCAGAGTTGAGGAGAAACTACTTCTCCCAAAGGGTTGTGAATCTGTGGAATTCGCTGGTGTGGTGGATGCTGGGACAGTGAGTAAATTTAAGGAGGAGTTAGACAGATTTTTAATGGGTTGAAGGGTTATGGGGAGAAGGCAGGAAAATGGGGATGAGGAGCATATCAGCCATGATCGAATGGCAGAGGAGATGGGCCGAGTGGCCTAATTCTGCTCCTTTATCTTATGAACTTATGAAAAGCAGCTAAAGCAATGTCAACAAGCTGCCTCCAGAAGGTCCACCATTGATGTAGATAGCAGGAAATCTTGAGCCTCGCTTGTGACCCCTGAACTGTGCTGGAGAAATGTGATGCCTGAGCCCAAGTCATGGTTCTGCCGAGGTTACGGTTGTTGAGTGGGAGAACATTAATGAATGTATGTTTTAGAGGTAAGTCAAGATGGAATAGAACAGAATCCTTCCAGTGCAGAAGGAGGCCATTTGGCCCATCGAGCCTCCACTGACAACAATCCCACCTAGGCCTTAGCCCTATATTAGTGTCACAAGTAGGCTTACATTAACACTGCGAGGAAGTTACTGTGAAAATCCCCTAGTTGCCACACTCCAGCACCTGTTTGGGTACACTGAGGGAGAATTTAGCACGGCCAACGCACCCAACCAGCATGTCTTTCAGACTGTGGGAGGAAACCGAAGAAAACCCATGCAGACACAGGGAGAACTTTCCAACTGTACACAGTCAGTGACCCAAGCTGGGAATTGAACTTGTGTCCCTGGCTCTGTGAGGCAGCAGTGCTAACCACTGTGCCACCGTGCTGACTACTCTTATTTCCTATGTTTCTCTATCACAATTCAGATTTGTATGTTGTATGTTTTCAAGAAACACTTTGATGTATGCTTGGGGCAAAGGGGATCAATGATATGGGGGGAAGGCAAGATCAGACCATTGAGTTCAATAGTCAACCATGATCATAATCATAGAATCCCTACAGCATAGAAATAGACCATTCGGCCCATCGGGTCTGCACCAGCAACAATCCCATCCAGGCCCTATCCCCGTAACCCCATGTGTTTACCCCACTAATCCCCCTGACACTAAGGGGCAATTTAACACAACCAACCAATCTAACCTGCACACCATTGGAGAATAAAATGTCTTGGAGCAGGCTTGAAAGGCCCCTTCTTGCTTCTGTTTCCCATATTGCAATGTGTGTCATTGTGCGTACAATAATCTCCCCGTTAATGTCAACGAAACGAAGGAGATTGTCAGCAATTTCAGGAAGTGTAAAGGAGAACATGTCCCTGTCTGCATCAACAGGGATGAAGTAGAAAGGGTTGAGAGCTTCAGGTATCCAGATCACCAACAACCTGTCCTGGTCTCCCCATGCCAACACCATAGTTAAGAAAGCCCACCAACGCCTCCACGTTCTCAGAAGACTAAAGAAACTTTTACAGATGCATCATAGAAAACATTCTTTCTGGTTGTATCACAGCTTGGTCTGGGCTCCTGCTCTGCCCAAGACCACAAGGAACTACAAAAGAGTCATGAATGTAGCCCAATCCATCAGACAAACCAGCCTCCCACCCATTGATTCTGCCTACACTTCCCACTGCCTCGGAAAAGCAGCCAGCATAATCAAGGACCCCACGCACCCCGGACATTCTCTCTTCTACCTTCTTCCGTTGGGAAAAAGATTCAAAAGTCTGAGGTCACGTGGCAACCGACTCAAGAACAGCTTCTTCCCTGCTGCTTTTGAATGGACCTACCTTGCATTAAGTTGATCTTTCTCTCCAGCTTAGGCAAGACTGTAACACTACATTCTGCCCTTTCTCGTTTCCTTCTCTATGAATGGTATAGCACGCAAGAAACAATACTTTTCAGTGTACGTTAATACATGTGACAATAATAAATCAAGTCAGATCAAATCCACGGAGGCAAATCCACTCAAATTTACACAGCTTGCTCTTTGTACTCTTATTCCACGATGGTTCCTGTTGAGAATATGTTTCCTTATCCATTACAAGGCATAAAAGATTAGATTACTGGTTAGCAAAGATTAATACCTCCTTATTCTTTATCCCATAACAACCTCTTCATGTTATTTCTCTACCTACTAAACACATCCCATTCATTACCCAATAATCGGACCCTCAGTGTTTTCCTTTCAGTGTTAGATCAGTGAAAATATAATTGGTTTCCTCTCTCAACTCACTCAATCAACTTGGAGAGTCTTCGTACCACAAGCACTATTACCACTAATCATTAATCGTTCGGCTGCTATTCACTCCAGCCATGACCCGTTGCTCACTTCTCGTTGAGAATGCTCCAGACAACAGGTCTTGCATTAAGTTTGTCACGAGTCAGGAACAGGCTCATCAGCAGAGCTATTAACTCGTGACCTCCCCACCAGGCTGAGAGAGACATAAGAACATAAGAACATAAGAAATAGGAGCAGGAGTAGGCCATCTAGCCTCTCGAGCCTGCCCCGCTATTCAATAATATCATGGCTGATCTGTCGTGACTCAGCTCCACTTTCCCGCCCTCTCCCCATAACCCTTAATCCCTTCTCTTATCAAAAACCCATCAACCCGTTTCTTAAAAATATTTAGCGAGGCAGCCTCCACCACTTCAACGGGCAGAGAATTCCAGAGATTCACCACCCTTTGAGTGAAGAAGTTCCTCCTCAACTCTGTTCTAAACCGCCCCCCCTTTATCTTGAGGCTGTGCCCCCGAGTCCTACTGTCTTTTTTGAGCGGGAAGAGTCTCTCCACCTCTATCCTATCCATCCCATTCATCATCTTATACGTCTCAATGAGATCTCCCCTCATTCTTCTAAACTCTAACGAGTACAAGCCTAGTTTATTCAGCCTCTCCTCATAGCTCAATCCCCTCAACTCCAGTATCAGCCTTGCTGGTCACAGTTGTCTCTGCTCTGTAAACCTCCCCAGAGTAAGCACTGCCTCTGCTCGACAAAAGAAAACAAGTGTTTAGTGCCTGTGTCACGTGCTGCTGACACTATCCCAGGTTACACAAGAGATTCGCAGCGCAAAACAGCAGAGGAAGAGGCCATTCAGCCCATCAAGTGCCTTCTCCACGAGTTGTTCAGTTGGTCCCATTCCCCTTCTCTTGCTCCGTAGCGCTGCTGCCTCACAGCGCCGGGGACCCGGGTTCAATTCTCAAGTCCCGGGTCACTGTGTGGAGTCTGTACATTCTCCCCGTGTCTGTGTGGGGTTCTTCCGGGTGCTCCTGTTTCTTCCCACAGTCCAAAGATGTGCAAGATTGGCCTAGCTGTATTGCCCCTTAGTGTCAGGGGGGGACTGGCTCGGGTAACTGCATGGGGTTACGGGGAATAGGGTCTGGGTGGGATTGTGATCGGTACAGACTTGATGGGCTGAATGGCCTCCTTCTGCATTGTAGGATTCCATGATTCTATAAATTCTTTTTGCCATTTTAAGTATGTACCCAATTCCTTTATTAAGCTTATGCGGCAACGCAACCCTTAATTGACACAGACCCTTGATTTCTCTGGCTGTCACTTTCCTGATTCTCCCTACTGTCTTTTCCTTTTGTTCTTAATTCCTCCTGCTTTGAACCTTTGCAAAGGTTCCTCCATACTAGTTTAAACCCTCCCCAACCACTCTAGCAGGTACCTCCCCAGGGACATCAGCCCCGATCCTGCCCTGGTGTAACCCATCCAGTTTGTACAAGGTCCCACCTGTCCCCAGAAGCGATCCCGCTGCCCGAGGATTCTCAAACCCTCTCCCCTCACACACCGTCTTTTCAGCCACGTGTCCATCCTATATACCCTGCTGTTTCTACCCTGACTAGCACGTGGCACAGGTTGTAATCCTGAGATCACTACCCCCGAGCTGCTACTTTTCAGCTTACTTCAAAGGAAAATTACAGCACAGGAATAGGCCCTTCGGCCCTCCAAGCCTGCACCCACCATGCTGTCCCACTGAACTAAAACCCCTACCCTACCATACCCCTCTATTCCCATCCCATTCATGTACTTGTCAAGACACCCCTTAAAAGTCACTACAGTATCCACTTCCACTACCTCCCCCTGGCAACGAGTTCCAGGCACCCACCACTCTCTGTGTAAAAAATCTGCCTCGTACATCTCCTTTAAACCTTGCCCCTTAAACCTGTGCCCCCTTTAGTAACTGACTCTTCCACCCTGGGAAAAAGCTTCTGACTATCCACTCTGTCCGTGCCTCTCATAATCTTCTAGACTTTCTATCAGGTCTCCCCTCAACCTCCGTCGCTGCAGTGAGAACAAACCAAGTTTCTCCAACCTCTCCTCCAACCAACCCTCCAGACCAGGCAACATCTTAGTAAATCTTTTCTGTGCCCTCTCCAAAGCCCCCACATCCTTCTGGTAGAGTGGTGACCAGAATTGAAGACTGTATTCCAAGTCCAGCCTAACTAAGGTTATATAAAGCTGCAACGTGACTTGCCAATTTTTAAACTCAGTGCCCCGGTTGATGAAGGCAAGCACGCCGTTTGCCTTCTTGACTACCTTCTCCAATTGCGTTGCCACTTTCAGTACAGTAAAAAGTCTGACAACACCAGATTTTAGTCCAACCGATTTATTTGATAATATTCTCACAAGCTTTCGAGGTTAGCTTGCTTGCTTGTGAGAATATTATCAAATAAATCGGTTGGACTAAAACCTGGTGTTGTCAGACTTTTTACTGTGTTTACCCTAGTCCAACGCCAGCATACCCACATCATGACTTTCAGTACACCCAGATCCCTCTGCCAAGGGTTCTGCCATTTACTGTATATTTCCTATTTGTATTAGACCTTTCAGAATATATTACCTCACATTTGTCCAGATTAAACTCCATCTGCCATCTCTCCACCCAAGTCTCCAACTGATCTGTATCCGACTGTATCCTCTGATGGTCCTCATTACTATCCGCAAATCCACCAATCTTTGTGTTGCCCGCAAACTTACTAATCAAACCAGTAAGCTGGCTCCCTATGTTCTGCTTTTTGGGACCTCATTCCTTTTTATACCTATGTTGTTTATACCTATGTTGTTTGTACCAATGTTGTGTGTACTACGACCACTGGCTGTTCGCCCTCCTCCTTCAGAATGTCCTGCGGCCATTCCGAGACATCCTTGACCCTACCACCAGGAGGCAGCGTACCATCCTGGAGTCTCATTGTGGCCACAGCAATGCCTATCTGTTCCCCTTACAACTAAATCCCCTACAACCAACGCATTCCCACAATTTGTACTCCTCCCCTCTGCAGCAGAACCAACTGTGGTACAATGAGTTTGGGTGTTTTCCCCTGAAGGGCCATTCCCCTCCGCAGTATCCAAAACAGAATACCAATTTTGCAGAGGAATGGCCACAGGAGATTCCTGCACTGCCTGCCCAGCTCTCTCGCTCTGCCTGGTGTCACCCGTTCCCTCCCTGCCCCTGGAGTGTGACCCTGTGATGTGACTGCCTTTCTATACGTGATATCCCCGATACTCCCTGCCCTACGGATGCTCCGCATTTCCCTCCTGCCACTCCAGCTCCGAAATGCGGGCTTCCAGGAGCTGTAGCCCTCGGACACTCGGACACCCGGCCTCCCACTTGGAGCGACAAAGTGTTGGTGGTGGAGGGAGTGAGTGTTTGTGGGTGTGGTACTAATCAAGTGGGCTGTTTTGTCCTGGATGGTATTTTGAGTGTTGTTGGGAGCTGCACCCATCCAGGCAAGTGGAAAGTATCTATACTCCTGGCTTGTGGATGGCGGACTGGCTTTGGCGAGTCAGGAGGTGAGTTACTCGCCGCAGGATTCCCTGTCTCTGACCTACTCCTGGAGTCACAGTATTTATAAGCTTGAGGGTCTCTGGTGGGGTTTATTTGTAGCCACAACAATACACGTAGTACTGCAATCTCTGCCACATCCTGTTGTCTAGGGTACTACAGCGAAGAGATCAACTCTTGGTCACCTGATATCAAATATCTGACTCATCTGATGTTAGTGTGTATAGAATCATAGAATGCCACAGCACAGAAGGAGGCTCTTCGGCCCGTCGAGTCTGTACCGAACACAATCCCACCCAGTCCCCACCTCCCTATCCCTACATTTTATACCCACTAATCTCTCTAACCTATGCATCCCTGAACAATTTCTTTGCACGGCCAATCAACCTAACCCGCACATCTTTGGACTGTGGGAGGAAACCGGAGTACCCGGAGGAAACCCACGCAGACACGAGGAGAATGTGCAAACTCCACGCAGACAGTGACCCAAGTCGGGAATCGAACCCAGGACCCTGGAGCCGTGAAGCAGCAGTGCTAACCACTGTGCCGCCACAATAAGATGTCTTTAAAAAAATTTTTTAAATCATGCTCTCTGCAGTTAAGCAGATGTGGTTTTTTTTTTTCCATTATTGCTGGGCTGTCTGGTTAGACTTTTATTACTGCTTCAATTTTGTTCACTTTTATTCTGGGTACTCAGGTACTTTTATTCTCAGGTACTTTCTATGGCTTTTTTTTTCCTGGGAGGTGATGGCCGAGTGATATTATTTATTAAATTCAAATTCCACCATCTGCCGTGATGGGATTCGAACCCGGGTCCCCGGCTGTGTTTCTGGATTAATAGTCTCAGCGACAAAAGCATGAGGCCATTGCTTCCCTTTTAATTGACCCAAAGGCAAAATGACAAGGAGGCTCCAGCTCGTAGATTGCTTATCCTGCAAGCAGCAAGAACATCTGGGGATTGATTCACTTTTTGAGCTCTGTGTCCCTCTGTGACTTTTATTTACGGTAGCTTCGCGATGACCTTCCCACGGTGCGATTTGATACATTCATTCCGGCGTTTGTCTTCTCAGTATCGACCTCTGCTGTCCGGTGGTGCAGGAAGCAGACAGTGAGAAATGAAGAGTGTGAGATGAAAAAGACTGAGTGCCTCTAATGAATGAAGTGTTGATATTTGCAGCGCACACAGTCTGCGATAATTTATACTCAGAATTGGTGCGCACAACTGCTAATGTATTAGAACATAGAACACTACAGCACAAACAGGCCCTTCGGCCCACGAGTTGCGCCGATCACATTATTATTAAACAAGTCCTCATCAAATATTTACTGCGCTGTGAGCGCTGGATCTGTTAACTGTAGGGAACCTGGCCTCGTTATCTCAGAGGAAATCTTTCGAAATAACACATTTTACACAAATTAGAGGTGTGCATTTATTGCGGTTATCACCGATAATATGTTTATTGCCTGCCCCTTAAACATTTTTTTTGCGCACTGAGTGGCTAAAAATACATCTGCGGTGGCATAGTCATTAGTACTGCTGCCTCCCATTCCAAGGTTCGATTCCAACCTTGGGTCACACTGTCCGTGTGGAGTTTGCACATTCTCCCCATGTCTGCGTGGGCTTCCTCCGGGCGCTCCGGTTTCCTCCCACAGTCCAAAGATGTGCAGGTGAGGGGGGATCGGCCGTGCTAGTTTGCCCCTCAGTGTCAGGGGGGATTAGCAGGGTAAATGTGTGGGATTACAGGGGATAGGATTTGGGTGGGACTGCTGTTGGCGCAGACTCGATGGGCTGAATGGCCTCTGTAGGAATGCAATGATTCTAAAGAGGTGCTTCAAACATGTGGTGGAAGAGACGGAGGCCAGCATTAGATAAACGCAATCTCCAGGAGAGACAGGACATGGGGTTGGAGACGTGGAAACTGAGGCGGCAAACAGTGTGATACAATGGACTGGATTTTAACCTCAGATCAGTCTGAGGGTGGTTTCTATTTGTTAAAGCACCCCTTAATTGTGGAGTACACCAGATGTAAGTCATAGATGGAAGAAGGATTGGAATGAGGCACTCACTGAGTGTTACATGGGCGGCAGGGGCTAGTAGGGCCAAATGGCCTGCTTCTGATGGGCCGAAGGGCCTGTTTCTGCACTGTAGGGTTCTATGGTTCCTGTGCTGTGTTGTTCTTTGTTCTAAGCTGCTGGGAGGTCCGGTTTAGAGGGATATGGGCCAAACATAGGCAAATGGGACTAGTTCAGCTTCGGAAACCTGGCCAGCATGGACAAGTTGGGCCGAAGGGCCTGTGCTGTATACCTCTACGATTCTATGGGCCGGATTTTGCAGTCACGCTCACCCCAAGATTGGAAAATCCCACTGCATATCCACAGACCTTTGCATGGTCTGCACGCCCCCCCCCCCCCCCACACCCTGCACACCCCCCCCCCCCCCAAGCCCGTTAAAATTCCCGTGGCGAGCTGGCGGGAAAATCCCGCCCTATGACTCCAATCAGTTCTGTGGAAGTGTTACCATTTGCTTTCAGTTAGTTATACCGATGAATAGCAGAATCGTGGGACCCACCCCTGAATCATTTTCTTTGCAGTGAGAGGCTACAAACCCAGTGAAGGGAGCCATCCTTGGAATCTGTGTGTTTCCATCCTGTTTTTCCAGCCCACTGCACCAGGCTGCAAGAAAGAAACAAATCCACCTTCTTTGTCTCTCTTTTGACATCAGTAAGATAAACAAATGGACACATTGACCAATGAACTTATTGACAGACCCTTTAGCGGGGTAATTCTTTCTTTATATATGCTCAAGATACTTCATCCATCAGTCCCGTCCACCAATATATCCTTAACAATACAATTCACATCTCATTTACACCGTGTCATAAGAACATAAGAAATAGGAGCAGGAGTAGACCATCTAGCCCCTCGAGCCTGCCCCGCCATTCAATAAGATCATGGCTGATCTGTCATGACTCAGCTCCACCTTCCTGCCCTCTCCCCATAACCCTTAATCCCTTCTCTTATCAAAAACCCATCAACCCGTTTCTTAAAAATATTTAGCGAGGCAGCCTCCACCACTTCAACGGGCAGAGAATTCCAGAGATTCACCACCCTTTGAGTGAAGAAATTCCTCCTCAACTCTGTTCTAAACCGCCCCCCCTTTATCTTGAGGCTGTGCCCCCTAGTCCTACTGTCTTTTTTGAGCGGGAAGAGTCTCTCCACCTCTATCCTATCCATCCCATTCATCATCTTATACGTCTCAATGAGATCTCCCCTCATTCTTCTAAACTCTAACGAGTACAAGCCTAGTTTATTCAGCCTCTCCTCATAGCTCAATCCCCTCAACTCCGGTATCAGCCGAGTAAACCTCCTCTGCACTCCCTCCAGGGCCAAAATATCCTTGCGCAGGTGCGGCGCCCAAAACTGCACACAGTACTCCAGCTGCGGCCTCACCAATGCCCTATACAGCCGCAGCAAGACCTCCCTACTTTTATGTCCCAGCCTCTAGTTGTCAACAGTCCTGGAAGAGCAGTGAGACTGTACACTCGCTCTGTTTATATTACTGAGGATGGGCAATAAATGTCCCACTGATGAATAAAAAAGACTAACTCACTGTTCATACTCTGCATGTCAACTTTAAGGTTTATTTATCAGTGTCACAAATAGGCTTACCTTAACACTGCAATGAAGTTACTGTGAAAATCCCCCAATCGCCACACTCCAGCACCTGTTCAGGGACACACAGCCCTTTATTTACAATAGGACGCAGGCGTTCTGTTTAGAGTCATAGGGTGGAATTTTCCCATACCCCCTGCTATGGGAATCGGAGTTGCGGGGAGGGGTGGGCACACTACGCAAAGTCCTATTGATCTTGGGTACCGGAGAATTTAGCACGGCCGATTCACCTAACCAGCACATCTTTCAGACAGCGAGAGGAAACCGGAGCACCCGGAGGAAACCCACGCAGACACGGAGAGAATGTGCAGACTCTACACAGACAGTGACCCAGGGCTGGGAATCGAACCCGGGTCCCTGGCGCTGCGAGGCAGCAGTGCTAACCACTATGCCACCGGAGCTACAGCAGCTTTCAATGGCCACTCATTTCTCCACTTCCCCCTAGCTCTAATCCTTTCACCTCTCCGAGCGCTGAGAGCTTGAGTCAATACCAAAACTAAAAACCAGCAGACAGATTTACAAAATGGTAAATGGAAAATTAACAACAGTAAAAGGCTTTACAACCTCTCCTTAGAATGGAGAAAATATATTCTGAAATTAATCCCCTACATTCAAAAGTAAATTTGCTTAGTATCCCAAATGTTCATCGCTTGATAATTACCCATTTTATTATCTCTATTTCCATCTGTTTCTATACAATTTAAGTATATCTTTCAACTCAATAAAAGGCTGATTCAAAGATATATCTATTTTTTACTCAGCCACAAACCTTTTCTGGAGAAAGGCAACCTTTCCCAGATGATCTCCAATCCAGATGCATTATTAAAGTTTATTTATTAGTGCCACAAATAAGCTTACATTAACACTGCAATGAAGTTACTGTGAAAATCCCTTAGTTGCCACATTCCGGCACCTGTTTGGATACACTGAGGGAGAATTTAGCACCTAACCAGCATATCTTTTGGACTATGGGAGGAAACACGTACTTTGTTTGAATAGAGGGGAGTACGGTGGGATGAGAGAAGAATTGGCGAATGTGGACTGGGGGAGCGCGTTGGAGGGAGGGTCTGTTGAGGAGCAGTGGAGGATCTTTAAGGAGATCTTTCTTGGTGCTCAGCAGAAATTTATTCCGATGGTCAATAAGGATAGTAGGAAGAGAGGTAATAAGCCGTGGATAACGAAGGGGGTGAAGGAAAGTGTTAAACTAAAAGCGGAGGAATTTAAGAACATAAGAACATAATAAGAACATAAGAAATAGGAGCAGGAGTAGGCCATCTGGCCCTTCGAGCCTGCCCCGCCATTCAATAAGATCATGGCTGATCTGTCGTGGCTCAGTTCCACTTTCCGGCCCTCTCCCCATAACCCTTAATCCCCTCTCTTATCAAAGTAGCTAAGAGTAGTAGGCGAGAAGAGGATTGGGAGAGGTTTAAATGTCAACAAAGATTGACAAAGAAGTTGATAAAGGAGGGTAGGAGAAGCTATGAAGCTGGGCTAGCACTTAATATAAAAAAGGATAGCAAGAGTTTTTATAAATATATAAAAAGGAAGAGGCTGGCTAGGGTGAATGTTGGTCCTTTAGAGGATGAGAAAGGGGAGCTAGTGGTAGGGGATGGGGATATGGCTAAGGTATTGAATAACTTTTTTGTTTCTGTCTTCACAGAGGAGGACATGAATAATTTGCCGGGTGTTAGCGATGGAAAGGTAGTAGGAATGGAGGGTCTTAATGACATTACTGTTTCTAGAGAGGCGGTGCTCGACAGACTGGAGGGGCTGATTGTGGACAAGTCCCCAGGACCGGATGGAATGCATCCGAGGGTTCTGAAAGAAATGGCGGAGGTGATAGTGGATGCCTTGGTGGTTATTTTCCAGATATCGCTGGATTCCGGGGAAGTGCCAGATGATTGGAAAACGGCTAATGTTACGCCGTTGTTTAAGAAGGGTGCCAGGCAAAAGGCGGGGAATTATAGGCCGGTTAGTTTAACTTCTGTGGTAGGTAAAATGTTAGAATCTGTCATTAAGGAGGAAATTGCGAGGCATCTTGAAGGGAATTGCTTGATAGAGCAGAAGCAGCACGGTTTCATTAAAGGGAAGTCGTGTCTGACAAATTTACTGGAGTTCTATGAGGATGTGTCTAGGGCGGTGGATAGAGGAGAGCCGGTGGATGTGGTCTTTCTAGATTTTCAGAAGGCGTTTGACAAGGTATTGAACCTGGGTCCCTGGTGCTGTGAGGCAGCAGTGCTAACCACTGTGCCACCGTGCTGCCCACTGGGAGGAGGGAGTGCAGGATTTTATTCAATCATTTGGCTGATTTCTTCTCTATTCGTTCTTTGGTACCATTCACAGCTCCTTTGCCACGTGTCTGTGAATCTCTCCAATCTCTGTCAATCTCTCCTTAACTCCAACCTTTCCCTGACCTTCTCTTCTGCCCCAATCTCATCTCCAACTAAATAATTCATTGTATTTCTATCCCTTTTTTCAGTCCTGTAGAAGGGTTGTACGTACTCAAAACAGTAACTCTGTTTCTCTCTCCACAGTGTGACGATACAGTGCCTTGAAGAAATATATTTTATTCCTGTTACTTTGCATGGTTTTCTCGGTACCGTGTTGTCTGCATTAGTGTCCTTTAATTGTTACTGAACAATGCACTGGACATCAAGCTGATTTTAATCTGAACTAATGTAGGGTTTTATGGTTTTAAAAGTCCTTTGGGAAGGCTGAGTGGAGTTGATTGGGGGATGATTGAAAGGTCAGGTGATATCTTTGGGGTCTGTTTTTTTTTGCCGAACATCCCAAGCTTTTAGTTTCATTTTTCAGTTGCTGCCAAGAGCTGATTGAAGAAGGAAGTGTCTCTCTCTCTGTCTCTGACTCTATCTCTGTCCCTGTCTCTCTCTCACTCTGTCTCTCTCACTCACCGGTGGCATGCTGAAAGTTCCAGGACTGGGAAGCCTCAGAGATATGTTCCAACGTTCGAAGAACCAATTCAGAGCAGGTATTAAAAAACTGAAGATCCAGCACCAGGTGAGCATACTTGCTTTTTATGCTAAGTCTGAAGAAGGGTGTGTGTCTATGGGATTGCTATACAATGGAACAACAGAGAAAGCTAGCTGTTAGGAATTATGCTGAGTCATGTTAATTGGTTCAAGTTATGCTAATTCTTTTTGTTACATTCTAACTGCGTTCTTATATAAACACTGTTTGGTAAAAGCTCCCTAGTGGGTCACTTGAATCATACCTGGAGTGAAACACCTTGCATTCACCCTAATGCCAAAATCAAATGTAAAACTTAGAGTCTGGGCAAACTTCACAAAACATTGAGGAGTTTTTGGCCTGGGTCATAATAACAGATGTTGCCAGACCTGCTGAGTTTACCCAGCATTTTCCTAATTTTTTAATACACAATCTATGCCAGTTTCTCACGGGAATCAAAAACGTGCTTTTTAGGCTGATTGATGCCAATAAATTGTCTCTGAATTGGATCTCCCTTAATCTGGCGTACATATAATTCCCTAAATTTCCACCCTCTTTATTGCGGAGTTCCGTTAGAGGAAGACAAAAGTGTTGATGAGCGATGAAAGACTTGAATAAGGCACTCACTGTGTGTTACAATGGGTGGCACAGGCTTGGAGGGCCAAAGGGCCTGTTTCCTGTGCTGTGCTGTTCTTTGTTCTCTGAATACTGAGGGGTGCTGCAGAGAGCTGGATAAGGCATTAAGCCCAGAATTTATCTGCCCTCCCAGGTGAATATTAAATATGCCATGGAAACAGGCTATGAAGAGGGTGCGTTTCCATCTTTATGAACAGTATTGTATTTCCCACCCCTTCCGTTTTGGCGCGATCCAATTTCCTATTCATAACTCCACAGTAAACGTGACATGGAATGAACTTAAAGGGTTAGTTTACTCACTTCCACTCAAAACGATGAGCTGGGCCAAGATTTATCCTACAATCAATACCTAAAGCAGATTGATTTGTCTGCTGTTGGTGAGGCCTTTCTGTCTGAACAATTTCTGCTGTGTTGCTTACATCGCAACTGTGAGTGCACTTCCAAGGGGACGATTGGAAAGGTCTCTGGACGTCCTGATGTCGTGAACGGTGCTACATTAATTTTCACGGGACGGCCAGCATTTCTTGCCCTTCCCTTGCTGCCGAGGGCAATTAAGAGTCAACCACTTTGTTGTGACTCTGGAACCACGTGTGGGCCAGATTGGGTAAGGACAGCAGATTTCCTTCTCTAAAAGAGCATTCGTGAATCATTTTCCCGACAATCAATTATCAGCAGATTCTTAATTCTAGATTTTTTTTATTGAATTCAAATTCCACCATCTGCTGTGGCGGGATTCGAACCCGGGTCCCCAGAACATTAGCTGAGGTTCTGGATTAATAATCCAGTGATAATACCACTAAGCCATCGTTTCACCTCTGTGGATTTCCACAGTAACTTCATGTAAGCCTACTTGTGACACTAATAAATAAATGAATTAGTAAAGACCTTTCCAAAGGACATTAGTGAACCAGATGGGTTTTTCCGACAATTGTCGTCAGTACATTCTTAATTCCACATTTTTTTAAATTGAATTTGCATGGACGGGATTCGAACCTGGGTCCCCAGAACATCTGGATTAACGCTCTAGCAATAATACCACAAGGCCATTGCCTCCCTATGGCTACACGTCTATCTATTTTCACTGATACGAGACTGGGGGACTGTGTCCCAGTTTTTCTGTGGTACGGTCAGTGGGGAGCTGGTAGTCATTGCTGACAAGACGTGCCCCCTTCTCCTTGAGTAACCAGTCTCTATCTCCTTCCTCCAAAAAATGCATTGACATCTCGTGAAACCAGCACAGTAAATACATCAGATTTACTAAGGCAGCGGGGGGGATAAATGAGCGAATCTTGGCTTTTACACCCAGGGCGGTGGGGATGGTTATCTAACCCAGTGCAAAACCGACAGAGAACTGTGTGCAACCCACTCAGGGCACCACCGAGCTCCCCTCGCACGATGTCCTGTCACCCTTCCTGACTGACGGGAACCGACAGAGTGAGAGATGGCCCGTCACATCGATACTCACAAAGTACGGGGCCCTGTCACACTCTGTGTACTTCACACCAATCCCATCAATCTCCACGCCATTCCTGACGCCAGATTACGAACAATATGTGAGGACACATGCCCGGTGCCAATGGGTCCTTTTTATCCACAGGCTCTCTGTCAACCAGACAATCCAGACAAGCGAGCTTCAGTCCAATTAGTTACCTCCTAGAGGGAGACCGATGTTAAGCCAGTTATGGCTGCTTTGTTCCTGACCCATAGGACACTTTGAAAACTGATCTTTTTTTAAATATAAATCAAATCTCGCCCTCTTTAGTGCGTCACCGAACTATACCCAATGGAATTTAGTAAAATGAGAGCAGAGCTTAGAATCATAGCGTCGCTACACTGTAGAAGGAGGCCATTCAGCCCATCGGGTCTGCACTGACAGCAATCCCACCCAGGCCCTATCCCCATTTCCACACATATTTACCCTGCTAACCCCCCAGTACTAAGAGTCAATTTAGCACGGCCAATCAACTCCCCACAAAGGGGGCTATCCTATCAGCAACCGTCCTGCCCAGAGCACTCCCAATCGCTTATTCATAGAATAGAATCATAGAATCCCCACAGCGCAGAGAGAGGCCATTCAGCCCATTGATTCTGCATGGACCACAGTCCCACCCAGGCCCTATCCCCGTCACCCCATCCATTTACCTTACTTAGTCCCCCTCACGCAAAGGGGCAATTTAGCACGGCCAATCCACCTAACTCACACACCACTTTGGTAGGAGGAATGGTAGGAAGGACTATTACTTACGTGGCGAAAAACTGCAGCAGGCGACGGTGCAGAGGGACCTCGGGGTCCTTGTGCATGAGTCGCAAAAACCCAGCCTGCAGGTGCAGCAGGTGGTCAGGAAGGCGAATGGGATGCTGGCCTTCATAGCGAAGGGGATTGAATATAAACGTAGGGAGGTCTTGCTGCAGCTGTATAGGGCACTGGTGAGGCCGCAGCTGGAGTACTGTGTGCAGTTTTGGGCACCGTACTTATGCAAGGATATTTTGGCTTTGGAGGGAGTGCAGAGGAGGTTTACTAGGCTGATACCGGAGTTGAGGGGGTTGAGCTATGAGGAGAGGCTGAATAAATTAGGCTTGTACTCGTTAGAGTTTAGAAGAATGAGGGGAGATCTCATTGAGACATATAAGATGATGAATGGGATGGATAGGATAGAGGTGGAGAGACTCTTCCTGCTCAGAAAGGACAGTAGGACTAGAGGGCACAGCCTCAAGATAAAGGGGGGGCGGTTTAGAACGGAGTTGAGGAGGAACTTCTTCACTCAAAGGGTGGTGAATCTCTGGAATTCTCTGCCCGTTGAAGTGGTGAAGGCTGCCTCGCTAAATATTTTTAAGAAGCGGGTTGATGGGTTTTTGATAAGAGAAGGGATTAAGGGTTATGGGGAGAGGGCGGGAATGTGGAACTGAGCCACGACAGATCAGCCATGATCTTATTGAATGGCGGGGCAGGCTCGAAGGGCTAGATGGCCTACTCCTGCTCCTATTTCTTATGTTCTTATGTTCTTACCTTCGGACTGCAGAAGGAAACCGGAGCACCTGGAGGAAACCCACGCAGGCATGGGGAGAATGTGCAAACTCCCCACAGCCAGTTGACCCGAAGCCAGAATCGAACCCTTGTCCCTGGCGTTGGGAGGCAGCAGTGCTAACCGTCATGCCACTGTGCCACCCTGTTTTATGAAGGGGTGAATAAAACAGAGGGGCACGGTGGATAGCACTGCTGCCTCACAGCGGCAGGGACCCGGGTTTGATTCCTGCCTTGGGTCACTGTCTATGTGGAGTTTGCACATTCTCCCTGTATCTATGTGGGTTTCCTGCGGGTGCTCCAGTTTCCTTCCACTGTCCAAAGATATGCAG
This sequence comes from Prionace glauca, assembly GCA_037974335.1. Classification (NCBI taxonomy): domain Eukaryota; kingdom Metazoa; phylum Chordata; class Chondrichthyes; order Carcharhiniformes; family Carcharhinidae; genus Prionace; species Prionace glauca. The sequence continues at coordinate 56,575,608 of CM075738.1, read as the reverse complement.
GTTAGGTGGATTGGCCGTGCTAAATTGCCCCTTGGTGTTAGGGGGACTAACTGGGGTAAATGCATGGGGTGATGGGGATAGGGCCTGGGTGGGATGGAGGTTGGTGCAGACTTAAAGGGCTGAATGGCCTATTCCTGTTTCTTGTTTCTACATCATAGAGTCACAGAGGTTCACAGCATGGAAACAGGCCCCGCGACCCAACTTGTCCATGCCATCTAGTTTTTTACCACTAAACTAATCCCAATTTCCCTCATTTGGCCCCTATTCCTCAATACCTACCTTGCCCATGTTACTGTCTAGATGTTTTTTAAAGGACAAAATTGTACCCACCTCTACCGCTACCTCTGCCACCTTGTACCAGACACTCAGCACCCTCTGCGTGGATAAACTGCCCCCCTGGATCCTTTTGTATCTCTCCCCTCTCTCCCTCTAGTTTTAGACTCCCCTACCTTTGGGAAAAGATATTGACTATCTAGCTGATCTGTGCCCCTCATTATTTTATAGACCTCTATAAGGTCACGTCTCAGCCCTCTGGGCTCCAGGGAAAAAGTCCCGGTCCAACCGACTTGTCAATCTGAGGAATTCTCTTCCTCAGGAAGCAGTGGAGGTTGGAACATTGATTAATTAGAATTTTGACCTCAGGGGAATCGAGGGTTACGGGGGTCTGGGGGGGGACAGAAGGAAGAGGAGTTGAGGCCACATTTGAGTCAGCCGTGATCTTATTGAATGGTGGAGCAGGCTCAATAGCAAATGGGCGTTGAAGGAGTTTACAATGAAGTGTTGACAGGCAGCTAGTCCAATTCCAGACGTTTGATCGGCACATTGCGCTGGCTGGTCAGTTGTCTATCCCAGAGGAAGATTCCCGTTTGATTTTCCAGCTTCTGCCTCCTTCCTTTCACCAGGTGAGGTATCAAAGGGAGCTGAAATTGGCAATGCTAAACGGGCTCCCACCAGGAAGATCGCTGAGGGGAGGGAAGGGAATGGGAGGTATAGAACGTAGAACAGTACAGGCCCTTCCACCCTCAATGTTGTGCTGAGCTATGTCCGAACCCAAGATCAAGCTATCCCACTCCCTATCATTCTGGGGTGCTTCTGGTGTCCAATAACCAATTGAAAGTTCCTAAAGTGTCCGACTATCACAGCAGGCAGTCTATTCCACATCCCAACCATTCCCTGAGTGAAGGGAGAAGACCCTTGTCAGACCCCACTTGGAGTACTGTGCGCAGTTCTGGTCGCCTCACTACAGGAAGGACGTGGAAGCTATTGAGAGGGTGCAGGGGAGATTTACAAGGATGTTGCCTGGACTGGGAGGCATGCCTTATGAAGATAGGTTGAGGGAGCTGGGACTCTTCTCCCTGGAGAGATGAAAGACGACAGGTGACCAGATAAAGGTTTATAAGATGTTGAGAGGTATAGATAGGGTGGATTCTCAGAGGCTGTTTCCCAGGGTTGAAATGGTCGCTACAAGAGGACACAGATTTAAGGTGCTGGGGAGCAGGTACAGAGGAGATGTCGGGGGTAGGTTTTTCACTCAGGGGGTGGTGGATGAATGGAATCGGCTGCCGTCGGTGGCGGTGGAGGCGAACTCATTGGAGTCTTTTAAGAGACTTCTGGATGAGTACATGGGATTTAATGGGATTGAGGGTTATAGATAGGCCTGGTAGGTAGGGATATGATCAACGCAACTTGTGGGCCGAAGGGCCTGTTTGTGCTGTAGTGTTCTATGTTCTATGTTCTGTATTCTATGTACAATGTTAGAGGATGGACTATTCAGCTGTGGATAACTCCTGGAATCGGCTAAGATAAGAAGGTCTCTCCTCACCCAAACCACAAGACGTGCAGGGAAACCACAGGAGAAATCAGGGTCCTGTTGGCGACTCCTGCTGCCATCTTGCTGAGATGCCAACCCTCTGCCAATGCCCCACCCTCGCCACGTCATCCTCACCGCAAAAGGGTTGTGAGAGAGAATATGTTCTCACCCAGCGAGTCTGGAATGCTCTGCCTGGTAGAGTGGTGCAGACTCACTCATTCTGAAACCATAAGATCCCACTCGAGGTCAAAGGACCTTTCCCACTGTCCACTCCGTACCCGCTCCGATTCCCGTGGCGGGCAGGATGGTAAAATTCTGGCACGTATGAGGGTCCCAGGGTGGAAGGGTCAATTATTAGGAGGCATAGATTATCACAGAACCCTACGGTGCAGAAAGAGGCCCTTCGGCCCATCGAACACAATCCCACCCAGGCCCTACCCCCATATCCCTACAAATTATACCCACTAATCCCTCTAACCTACACATCCCTGGACTCTAAGGGGCAATTTCTTAGCACGGCCAGTCAACCCAACCCGCACATCTTTAGACTGTGGGGGGGAAACCCACGCAGACACGAGGAGAATGTGCAAACTCCACACAGGCAGTGACCCGAGCCGGGAATCGAACCCCGGACCCTGGAGCTGTGAAGTAGCAGTGCTAACCCACTGTGCTGCCATAGGTTTAAGGTGCGAGGGGCAAGGTTTAAAGGAGATGTAGGAGGCAAGTATTTTACACAGAGGGGGGTGGGTGCCTGGAACTCGCTGCTAGGGGGAGGGAGTGGATACGATAGTGATTTTTAAGGGACATCTGGACAAATACATGAACAGGGATGGGGATAGAGGGATATGGTCCCCGGAAGAGTAGAGGGCTTTATTCAGTTGGGTAGCATAGTTGGTGCAGTTTCGAAGGGCCGAAGGGCCTGTTCCTGTGTTGTAATTTTCTTTGTTCTTACCTTGCTACTCCCCTGACACTGAGGGGCAATTTAGCACGGCCAATCAACCTAAATCTGCACACTTTTGGACAGTGGGAGGAAACCGGAGCTCTCAGAGGAAACCCATGCAGATCATACCCTCTACATCTATCTGTGTAACTAATGCATCCATTTTATTTTGAACACTCCGAGCGTGCAAAAGCTTAAGGCCAGTCCTTCTAATGTTCCTTGTCCAGTTGGAAAAGGGACAAAGTCCTTTGCGCTCACGGCGATAGCTAAAATGTTGGAACAGCAGGGATCAGAATTTGGACACGTTCCCTAACGTCAGACACACCATTCCGTGGTCTGCTGGGTGAAGAATGAAAATGCGAAGGCGGGCAGCCTCTCGAGAGCTGTGTGGGTGGTGACAAAGAAAGTTATGATGTCTGCATATTGTTGGAACAGGACATGTTTGGGAGATCGCCTGGCAACCTCTATTTCCTGTCCATATTTTGATAATAAAATCTAAAAGATTTTTCCTCAAGCTATCAGAGGAGTGTTTTTCCCAATTCGCATTAGCCAGTGGAAATTAAGTTACTACATTGGGGTGGCACAGTGATCCAGGTTCGATTCCCAGCTTGGGTCACTGCGGGGAGTTTGCACGTTCTCCCCATGTTTCCTCCGACAGTCCGAAAGTTGCTGGTCAGGTGCGTTGGCCTTGCTAGATTCTCCCTCAGTGTGCCCGAACAGGCGCCAGAGTGTGGCGACCAAGAGATTCGCACAGTAACTTCATTGCAGCGTTAATGTAAGCCTACTTGTGACAAATAAATAAACTTTACTTTTTTGGCAGGCGGCACTGTCAGCAAGGCAGACAGTGAAGGTTGTGTATTCAGGAAAGAGACTAATCTAAACCTTAGGTCAGTTTCATCAACACTGCATTCCCAGCCTTGGAGAGGGGATGAAACAAAGACAAGTTATCATGACAAATACCAAAAAGCAAGATCTGGTGACATATTATGCTGATGAAGGAGACGGTTTTCTATTGGATAAGAAAGGGCAAAAAGCTGCGCTGTGATTGGTGGACTATGAAGGATTATTTGTGCAAATTACCTGTACGAATCCACAGAGCAAAATTCACTGTCTCTGCTCTCCTTGTTAGCAAGGAATAAGTGTTTCGGAGATTGAATACTCTCTGTGCGCTGCCTGGTTAATCCTCAACAAGACCAGCCTCTCATCCCCCCAATTGGGAGGAAATAAATTCCGACCAATCCTGGATTATATCCACACAGCTTCTGAAATCTCACCCAGTAATCCTATTTATGATAGAATTTCTTTTCCCGGTTGTGTTGTGTGACAAGTTACTCCGCTCTCATTATTATTCTGACTGGTTCTGCAGATAATACAATCAGTTCTGCATCTGAACAACAAAGATACCTCTTGCCACACGGATCCCTTCTGAACAGGTTAAGCTGTTTACGCTGCATTCTGAATATACATTAACATCCCCGTAGAATCCCTACAGTGCAGAAGGAGGCTATTCGGCCCAGAGAGCAGGATTTTACAGTCTATCTCGCTCAACGGATCTTCCCATTGTCCCTCCCCAGTCTGCTCCCATTCCCGTGGAGGGTAGGCCGGTAAAATTTCCACTATCAAGTCTGCACCAACCCTCCGACAAAGCATCTTGCCCAGTCCCTATCCCCATCACCGTAAGCATTTACCCCGCTAGCTTATTTATTTATTTATTAGTGTCACAAGTCGGCTGACATTAACACTGCAATGAAGTTACTGTGAAAATCCCCTAGTTGCCACGCTCCAGCGCCTGCTCGGGTACACTGCGGGAGAATTTAGCACGGCCAATCCACCTACCAGTGCATCTTGTGCACTGTGGGAGGAAACTGGAGCACCCAGAGGAAACCCACAGGGAGAATGTGCAGACTCTCCACAGTGACCCGAGCCGGGAATCCAGACGTCGCTGGATTCCGGGGAAGTGCCGGATGATTAGAAAACGGCTAATGTTACGCCGTTGTTTAAGAAGGGTGCCAGGCAAAAGGCGGGGAATTATAGGCCGGTTAGTTTAACGTCTGTGGTAGGTAAAATGTTAGAATCCGTCATTAAGGAGGAAATAGCGAGGCATCTTGAGGGGAATTGCTTGATAGGGCGGACGCAACACGGTTTCATTAAAGGGAAGTCGTGTCTGACAAATTTACTGGAGTTCTATGAGGATGTGTCTAGGGCAGTGGATAGAGGAGAGCCGGTGGATGTGGTCTTTCTAGATTTTCAGAAGGCGTTTGACAAAGTACCTCATAAGAGGTTATTGCAGAAGGTCAGGGGACTTGGAGTTGGGGGTAGGGTGTTAGCGTGGATAGAGGATTGGTTGTCAAATAGGAGGCAGGGAGTGGGGGTCAATGGGTGCTATTCGGATTGGCGGATGGTGACTAGTGGAGTACCCCAGGGGTCGGTGCTGGAGCCTCAGCTTTTTACCATTTATATAGATGATCTGGAGGAGGGAACCGAGTGTAGGGTGTCGAAATTTGCTGATGACACCAAGATTGGGGGAAAGGCAAATTGTGCGGAGGGTGTGGAGAGTCTGCAGAAGGATCTAGATAGGCTGGGCGAATGGGCCAGGAAATGGCAAATGGAATTTAATGTTGGCAAGTGTGAGGTGGTCCACTTTGGTAGGAAGAATGGTAGGAAGGACTATTACTTACGGGGCGAAAAACTGCAGCAGGCGACGGTGCAGAGGGACCTCGGGGTCCTTGTGCATGAGTCGCAAAAACCCAGCTTGCAGGTGCAGCAGGTGGTCAGGAAGGCGAATGGGATGCTGGCCTTCATAGCAAGGGGGATTGAATATAAAAGTAGGGAGGTCTTGCTGCGGCCGTATAGGGCATTGGTGAGGCTGCAGCTGGAGTACTGTGTGCAGTTTTGGTCGCCGTGCTTACACAAGGATATTTTGGCCTTGGAGGGAGTGCAGAGGAGGTTTACTAGGCTGGTACCAGAGTTGAGGGGGTTGAGCTATGAGGAGAGGCTGAATAAACTAGGCTTGTACTCGTTAGAGTTTAGAAGAATGAGGGGAGATCTCATTGAGACGTATAAGATGATGAATGGGATGGATAGGATAGAGGTGGAGAGACTCTTCCTGCTCAAAAAAGACAGTAGGACTAGGGGGCACAGCCTCAAGATAAAGGGGGGGCGGTTTAGAACGGAGTTGAGGAGGAACTTCTTCACTCAAAGGGTGGTGAATCTCTGGAATTCTCTGCCCGTTGAGATGGTGGAGGCTGCCTCGCTAAATATTTTTAAGACGCGGGTTGATGGGTTTTTGATAAGAGAAGGGATTAAGGGTTATGGGGAGAGGGCGGGAAGGTGGAGCTGAGCCACGACAGATCAGCCATGATCTTATTGAATGGCGGGGCAGGCTCGAAGGGCCAGATGGCCTACTCCTGCTCCTATTTCTTATGTTCTTAAATGAATGTCTAACTGAGGGAAAGTGAAGTGGGATTTTTAGTTGTGATGGAATTAGAAGGGGAAAGTTCTACAAAACACAAAATCTTGTATCATTCTTTCAGGAATTAAGCGGAAGTTTTAATTTCTTTTTGAAGTTACTTGTCTGTATGTGGAACGTATAGACATGCTGGTTAGGTGGATTGGCCGTGCTAAATTCTCCCTCAGTGTATCCGAACAGGCGCCGGAGTGTGGCGACTAGGGGATTTTCACAGTAACTTCATTGCAGTGTTAATGGAAGCTGACTTGTGACACGAATGAGTCAACTTTACAAACTTTAAGAATTTAAAGCAGTTCAATGCTGACACCTGCTGGACACAGACAAAAAGTGCAAGTTGATAGCTGGCAAGCTGATGCTAAAATGTATGAGAATTGGTCCTGATCTTCCAGGTGGTGACAATGGTTAACAGTACGTCCTTACCCTTTCAGCTGGGCTGTCCTGTTGCAGGAACCCGTATGGAGGTGAACAGAGGAGCAGCGATTGTTGCTTTGTGCCAGGAATCTGCTAATCCCAGTCGGATGAGGGGCCTCTGGAGCTCCAGAGATCAAAGTGAAGGAACATCAGGAAGGGATGTCAGCAACACTCCCCGGATCGGAAAGCTCCACGGAGGAGTTTGCCCGCCTTAAGGAAAGTTTATTTCTTACTCTCACAACTAGGCTTACATTAACACTGCAATGAATTTACTGTGAAAATCCCCTGGTCACCACACTCCGGCACCTGTTTGGGTACATGAGGGATAATTTAGCACGGTCAATGCACCTAACCAGCACATCTTACGGACTGGGAGGAAACCAAAGCACCCGGAGGAAACCCACACAGACACGGGGAGAATGTGCAAACTCCACACTCTCAGTAAACCGAGCCGGGAATTGAACCCGGGCCCCTGGAGCTGTGAGGCAGCGGTGCTAACCAGTGTGTCACCCGTCTGAGATCAAAAACAGAAAATGCTGGAAAATCTCAGCAGGTCTGACAGTGTGCTTGGAGAGAGAAAAGAGCCAATATTTCGAGTCTGGATGGCCCTTTCTCGGAGCCTCAGGTCATCCAGACTCGAAACATGTTCTCTCTCCACAGATACTGTCAGACCTGCTGAGATTTTCCAGCATTTTCTGGTTTTGATTCCAGCATCCTCAGTATTTTATCTTATGCCTGAGGTCACTGGGCCAATGCTCCAACGCATCGAGGTTAATGCAGCGAGGGTAGCAACCAGCGTAGAGGCCTTGGTGTTAGACCTTTACCCCCGCACTGTGCAGGAGATGCCCTCCACGGTGCGGGCACCTGCTGGGACCCACAGCTGCCAATGATGATGGCGGGGCATTCGGGCTCACTCCAGATGCCCGTCTACCCCAGGGAGGGAACCAGGGCTCTTCGGGCACCCATAGGGAAGAGGATCAGCTGGTTTACAGCCTAGGGCCACCCTCGCGGGTGACACCACAGTGTCCCACCCATCCATAGAAGCAGAGAAAGATTAGAGCAAAAGAGGAGGCCATTTGGCCCATCTTATCCATGCCAGGCCAGGAACACCCAGGTCCCTCATGTCCCCACTGCCGCTTATCTATGTCAACAGGTTCTAGAATTTTCCAATTTGACCCTGTCCACTCTATCTCTTCCCCTCATAGTTTTGTCCACCTCTGTCAAGTCACCCTTCTTAGTTCCAAGAAAAATAACCCCAACTTACCCAATCCCTCCTCATGGTTACACTTTTCCATCCCTGGCAACATTCTTGCAAACCTCCCCTGCGCTCTCCCCAGCACAATTCAATTCAGATTATCTCATTCTTTAGCAGTAATGGCTGTTACCTCTTCCCCTCAGATGTGTCCTTCTAATTTTCTATTTATTTATTGAAATGGTTTTATTATTCACTCCTGGAGCCGGTCAGTGTATGTTCATCGTGTGTGTACACGGAAGAGTACAGCACAGGAACAGGCCCTTCAGCCCAAAGCCAGGCCCGACACCAGGTTAAATTAATCCCTCCTGCCTGCCCTTATTCCCTATCCCCCTATCCCTCGCATATTCCTATATTTATCTAAAAGCCTCTTCAACACCCCTATCGCGTCTGCCTCCACCACCACCCCTGGCAACGAGTTCCAGACACCTACAACTCCCCGTGTCAAAAAAATTGCCTTTCACATCTCCTTCCAACTTCCCCCCCCCCCCCCCCCCACTCTCACCTGAAGTGCATGCCCCCATCCCGAGAATTAGGCATTTCAACTCTGGGAAAGGTTCTGACTGCCAATCCATGCCTCTCATCATCTTATAGACTTCTATCCCCTCAGTCCCCAGAGAAAATCCTAGTTTGTCCAGTCTCTCCTTATAGCTCACACTCTCTAATCCAGGCAGCATCCTGGTAAACCTCTCCTGCACCCTCTCCAAAGCCCTCAAATCCTTCCTGTAATGTGGGGTCCGGTTATGAACACAGTACTCCAGGTGCGGCCTATAAAGTTTTATAAAGCTGCAATGTGACATCTCATGCCCCCCCTGACCAATAAAGGCACACATGCCCCTATGCCTTCTTTACCACCCTATCTAGTTTTGTAGCCACTTTCGGGGAGCTGTGATCCTGAACCCCAAGACCCCTCTGTACATCAATGCTGTTCAGGCTTCTGTCATTATTGGACTATGAAGGGTCTGGACTCATTGGATGAGGGGGGGATCTTATAGAGACGTATAAGATAATGAAGGGGATGGATAGGGTAGAGGTAGAGAGATGCTTCCCGCTCAGAAAGGATAGCAGAACTAGGGGGCACAGCCTCAAGATAAAGGGGGGGGCAGTTTAGATCGGAGTTGAGGAGGAATTTCTTCACTCAAAGGGTGGTGAATCTCTGGAATTCTCTGCCTGTTGAAGTGGTGGAGGCTGCCTCGCTAAATATTTTTAAGTCACGGGTAGATAGGTTTTTGACAGACAAGGGAATTAAGGGTTATGGGGAGAGGGCGGGAATGTGGAACTGATCCACTTCAAATCAGCCATGATCCTATTGAATGGCGGGGCAGGCTCGAAGGGCTAGATGGCCTACTCCTGCTCCTATTTCTTATGTTCTTATAAAATGTACCCTTAACATTTGATCTCCCAAAGTGCAGCGCCTCACACTTGCCCAGACTAAAATCCATTTGACATTTCTCGGTCCATATTTGCAACTGATCTATACCTTGCTGTATCCTTTGACAACCTTCTATATTATCCACAACTCTACATATCTTTGTGTTGTCTGCAAACCTGCTAACCCACCCATCTACATTTTTATCCGTGTCATTTATCTATATCACAAACAGCAGAGGTTCCCAGTACGGATCCCTACGGAATATCCCTAGTCACAGACCTCCAACCATAAAAACACCCTCCCACCACTACGCTCTGATGCCTACAGGCAAGGCAATGCTGGACCCAAACAGCCAAATCACCGTAGATCCCACACATCTTAATCTTCTGGACAAAGGGACCTTGCCGAAAGCCTTACTAAAATGGATGTACAAAACTTCCATCGCTCATCGACCACCTTCGTCACCTCCTCGAAAAAAAATAATCAAGTTAGTAAGACATGACCTGTCCTGCGTCACTCAAGTCAAGCTTAGTAACTTCTGCGTGCGAGCTGGAACCCACAATCCAGTCCCCCATACTGTGCAGGGCTACTCTGCGGGGTGCCGAGCTCAGCTTCGAGCTCCCTCGGATGGGCCGCTCGCCTTGCTTTGTGGAGCCGCTCATGGTTCCATTTGGACATCACGCAGCGCTGGATAGATTTGACGGAGGGGGTGGGGGGTATGATCCTGGTGTCTGTGCCTGCTAATGAGATACTAATGGATTTGAATGAGGTCCCTGCCACGCACCGGCCCTTGGGGGGGTGAGTTGAGCAAGCTTTCACTCGGATTCGATGGGCCGAACGGCTTCCTTCTGCACTGTAGGGATTCCAGGATTTGGGTTTAGTTAGTTATGTGCACTTCGATTTGGATTGGTTTATGGTGGTGGGTTAATAAGAACGTAAGAAATAGGAGCAGGAGTAGGCCATCTAGCCCCTCGAGCCTGCCCCGCCATTCAATAAGATCATGGCTGATCTGAAGTGGATCAGTTCCACTTTCCCGCCCTCTCCCCATAACCCTTAATTCCCTTGTCCATCAGAAACCTATCTACCCGTGACTTAAATATATTTAGCGAGGCAGCCTCCACCACTTCAGCGGGCAGAGAATTCCAGAGATTCACCACCCTTTGAGTGAAGAAGTTCCTCCTCAACTCTGATCTAAACCACCCCCCCTTTATCTTGAGGCTGTGCCCCCTAGTCCTGCTGTCCTTTCTGAGCGGGAAGAATCTCTCTACCTCTACCCTATCCATCCCCTTCATTATCTTATACATCTCTATAAGATCCCCCCTCATCCTTCTAAACTCCAACGAGTACAGACCCAGTCTATTTAGTCTCTCCTCATAGTGCAACCCCCTCATCTCCGGTTAAGCCGATCTAACCTTCAGGGTGAAGAGAGAAAGAACAAAGAAAAGTACAGCACAGGATCAGGCTCGACAGCCCCTCCAAGCCCATGTTGATCATGACGCCCTAAACCAACTAGAAAAAAAAACCTTCTGCCGTTACTCGGTCCGTATCCCTCTATTCCCTCCCTATTCCTGTACCCATCCAGGTGCCTGTTGAACGTTACTAATGTGCCTGCTTCCATCACCTCCTCTGGCACCGCGATCCAGGCACTCACTACCCCTCTGCGTGAAAAACCTCCCCCTTGCAAATCTCCCTTAAACTTTCCCCCTCTCACCTAGAACCTGTGCCCCCCCCCCCCCCCCCCCCCCCCCCCCCCCCCCCCCCCCGGGTAATTGGGGAAAAGTTCTCTAAGTTCAGTTTATTTTATCAGCGTCACAAGTCGGCTTACATTAACACTGCAATGAAGTCACTGCGAAAATCCCCGCGCTCCGAGGGAGAATTTAGCATGGCCGATGCACATCTTCCGGAAACCAGAGGAAAGTGACGGAGGGAGTGTGCAAATCCCGCACAGAGAGTGACCCAAAGCCGGGGATGGAACCCGGCTCGCTGGCGAGGCGAGGCAGCAGTGCCAACCACCGTGCCTCCCTGTCGACGCCTCTCTATCAGGCCTCCCCCTCAGCCTCCATGAAAACAATCCGAGTCGAATCCACCTTTACTCAGAGTCAACGCCCCTCGAGATTTTATATCCTCTGTCAGGTTTGCTTTATAAAGAGGCCAAACCAGTTTCAACCCTGCCCCGACCCAGCTCTGTGGCTTTCAGCGAGAGAATGGAGGGAGGACCAAGGTTTCAATAGTTAATTAACCTTTGGAGTTCTGCAGGAGAGGCCAACACATGGACATTTATTTCTCCAGCGTCAACAGGTCTCAGACATAAGTGGCAGCAAATGTCGCTCCGGCAACCGTGTGGGGACATCTGATTCCTCTGTTACCTCCCTGTTGTGTGGTGTGAGTTGCAAAACAAGGCACACACCTTATCAGAGTGGGAATGGAACGTGCAAACAGGAGGAGACAGAGGGAAAGCAGCAAAGAGGAAAATAACATCATCGTTCAGGAGGATTATAAGCGTAAACCTGATGGTACGGGCGGTGGCACTGCTGCCTCACGGCGCCAGGGGTTCGATTCCCGGCCTCGGGTCACTGCCTGTGTGGAGTTTGCACATTCTCCCCGTGTCTGCGTGGGTTTCCTCCGGGTGCTCCGGTTTCCTCCCGCGCTCCAAAGGTGTGCCGGTTCGCCGTGCTAAATTGCCCCTTAATACCGGGGTGGGGGGGGTTAGCAGAGTAAATGTGTGGGATTTCGGTGATAAATACGTGGCGTTACTGTGAAGATCCCCTCGTTGCCACACTCCGGCGCCTGTTCGGGTACACTGGGGGAGAATTTAGCACGGCCGATGCACCCTCACCAGCACATCTTTGGACTGTGGGAGGAAACCGGAGCACCCGGAGGAAACCCACGCAGACACGGGGAGAAGGTACAGGCTCCGCAAAGACAGTGACCCGAGCTGGGAATCGAACCCGAGGGTCCCTGGCGCTGTGAGGCAGCAGTGCCAAGCACTGTGCCACCCTATCATAAAATGATAAACAGAAGTTAAAAGATAGAAATGTCATCGCAAGAATACCCCAGGTTCCAGGACAATATAAAGAAGGGAAAGCTGCTCACATTAATGAGAGGTGCTGGCATTGTTGTATTGCCATTTGTCCCAGAGACCCGGTTTGACACTCAGGGAACCTGGCTCGAAATCCCACCATGGCAGATGGTGAAACGCGAATTCAATAACATTTCGGGGTGTCATACTGGTTAGCACTGCTACCTCACAGGGACCCAGGTTTGATTCCCGGCTTGAGTCACTCTCTGTGTGGAGTTCGCACATCCTCCCCGTGTCTGCCTGGGTTTTTCTCCCACAGTCCAAAAGGCGTGCTGATTAGGTGCGTTAACCGTGCTAAATTCTCCCTCAGTGTACCCAAACAGGCGCTGGAGACGAGGGGATTTTCACTTCACCGCAGTGTTAATCCTACTCGTGACACTAATAAATAAACATTAAAACTCGCTGGGATACGGAGCCACATTTTTAACACTTCTCCCTGGTTTGAAACGGAAATCTGGTGTTTCTCGGATTTATTGGAAGATCGGGATGGTGGGAAGTGTTAGATTTGCCCCTTTGAGAGGCAACAGAACCAAGAAAGCTCAGACAACACATGGACCCACAGTGGGGTGGCATTAGGTTGAGTGAGCAATGGGAAGGGGGTTGGCATTGCCCAGTTAATCTTACCACTGGGCAATCCTCCCTCAGTGTACCCAAACAGGTGCCGGAGTGGGGTGACTAGGGGATTTTTCACAGTAACTTCATTGCGGTGTTAATGTAAGCTTACTAATAAATAAAAGTTACATATGTGGCAAAACCTCAGAGCTGATAGTCCAGCAACAAGTGAAGTAGATTAAACTTCCCCGGAAACATTGACGGAAATTCTCACAGTAACTTAATCGCAGTGTTAATGTAAGCCTACTTGTGACTAGTAAATAAACTTCAAAAACACTTATTTTAATTCTGAACCGTTTACCTAAACTGAAGTAAAGAAAATTTGGCAGGACAAAATAGAAAGATAGAACATAGAACACTACAGCACAAACAGGCCCTTCGGCCCATGAGTTGCGCCGATCACATCAACACCTACCAATCTATAGACCTATCTATAACCCCCAATCTCATTAAACCCCATATACTCATCCAGAAGTCTTTTAAAAGACCCCAGCGAGTTCGCCTCAAACACCGATGACGGCAGCCGATTCCATTCACTCACCACCCTCTGAGTGAAAAACTTACCCCTAACATCACCTCTGAACTTCCCTCCCTGCACCTTAAATCTGTGTCCTCTCGTAGCAACCATTTCAACCCGGGGAAATAGCCTCTGAGAGTCCACCCTATCTATTCCACTCAACATTTTATAAACTTCTATCAGGTCGCCTCTCAACCTTCGTCTCTCCAGGGAAAAGAGTCCCAGCTCCCTCAACCTAACCTATCCACAGAGTGGATAGTCAGAAGCTTTTCCCAGAGTGGAAGGGTCAATTATTAGGGGGTACAGGTCTAAGGTGCGAGGGGCAAGATTTAGAACATAGAACATAGAACATTACAGCGCAGAACAGGCCCTTCGGCCCACGATGTTGCGCCGACCAGTTACAAAACAATGACCCACTAACCTAAACCAATCCCTTTTCGTCCATAAACCTATCCACGGATCTCTTAAACGCCCCCAAACTAGGTGCATTTACAACTGCAGCAGGCAGGGCATTCCAATCCCTCACCATCCTCTGGGTAAAGAACCTACCCCTGACATCTGTCCTATAACTACCCCCCCTTAATTTAAAGTCGTGCCCCCTCGTGCTAGCTTTCTCCATCCTAGGAAAAAGGCTATCACTATCTACCCTGTCTAAACCTCTAATCATCTTATATGTTTCAATGAGATCCCCTCTTAGCCGCCTTCTTTCCAGCGAAAACAGATGTTCACAAAGTCATGAAGGAAGCAATCTTATCAAAATGTTCCTTGTCTATAAGAAGATTGTAGGTTTCGTTTTTCGAATTTGTGACACTAATCAAACAAAGTTAAAGCAGGGTTTGATCCGGGAGTCTGCCACACACTACAGGAGTTAGGCGTGGGCTTGTCAAACCTCCTCGGACTCCTCCCATTCCAGCACAGTAATTAATGCAATGAGTGATCCCAGCCGAGCAGGATGTGTGTGATTTGAGTGAGGTGCACCTCCCCGGGAAGGGCAGGGCAGGAGTGCGGAGAGACAGTGGGAAGTGCCGCACACACAGGACTGCGGGGGAGCTGAGGGAGAAGTTTGATGATTCTGACAGAAGGTCAGTGAGGAATGCGCAAGGCGGGATACTGGAGACCTCACTGTCAGTCGCGCCCGACGCAATTCTGAATTGTTTGGCTTAATCTTGGGTTCAGGTAACAACAGGTGTAAGAGGGAGATAGTTAAGCAAGTGGAAAAATCTCTGATTTCCTTAATGGGACTCGTTCCAGTTCTTTTGCCAAGAAGAAAAATTCTCAAATATTTTTGTAGAAAAATTCTCAAAGAGGAAATGAAATCCCAATAATGTTCAAGGAAATAAGTGTGATGTTGTTTTAAAAAATCTTTCTCCTTGTGGGTTTAAAAATCTTTCTCTTTGTGGGTTTAAAAATCTTTCTCTTTGTGGGTTTAAAAATCTTTCTTTTTGTGGGTTTAAAAATCTTTCTCTTTGTGGGTTTAAAAATCTTTCTCTTTGTGGGTTTAAATATCTTTCTCTTTGTGGGTTTAAAAATCTTTCTCTTTGTGGGTTTAAAAATCTTTCTCTTTGTGGGTTTAAAAATCTTTCTCTTTGTGGGTTTAAAAATCTTTCTCTTTGTGGGTTTAAATATCTTTCTCTTTGTGGGTTTAAAAATCTTTCTTTTCGTGGGTTTAAAAATCTTTCTCTTTGTGGGTTTAAAAATCTTTCTCTTTGTGGGTTTAAAAATCTTTCTCTTTGTGGGTTTAAAAATCTTTCTCCTTGTGGGTTTAAAAATCTTTCTCTTTGTGGGTTTAAAAATCTTTCTCCTTGTGGGTTTAAAAATCTTTCTCTTTGTGGGTTTAAAAATCTTTCTCTTTGTGGGTTTAAAAATCTTTCTCTTTGTGGGTTTAAAAATCTTTCTCTTTGTGGGTTTAAATATCTTTCTCTTTGTGGGTTTAAAAATCTTTCTCTTTATGGGTCAATCCACCTGTTCAAAGTTGATGCTCGAATCACCTCAGGCTCAGTTTTGCAAACCGGGCCTATATTTTCAGGTAAATTACTTCCTCTTGGATTTGCCTCACATCAACATTCTTATCAACAACAATGTAGAGGCTTAAATATCACAGCAGAGAGGCGAGTCAGCGGATAGTCAACTCAAGCAAACATCTCTCCCCCTCCATTTTCAATCCCTTTACTGACCGGCGAAGAGAAACGTTTGAGGGGAATGACAAAAAGAAACAGTCTTTTATTTTACTGTCCCGATTGTTTTATCGCCCCGAGATTGTACGCAGCAGTGTCACCTTTCATTCCTGGAGACTCCAGGCCCAATCCTGGAGAGGTGGCATCTCCTGTTTGGATGAGATGGTAAAATGGCAGATTAGCCTAACTTTTAACACCTCTCGCCATTTGTGCATTCATTTGTTGACTGTCAATTGCTAAGTTGCCCCCTTAGTGTCAGGGGGACCAGCTCGTGCAAATGCATGGGTTTACGGGGATAGGGCCTAGATGGGATTGCAGTCGGTGCAGACTCAATGGGCTGAATGGCCTCCTTCTGCACTGTAGGGATTTTATGATTCTTTTATTAATTTCAATGCGTGGCTGGCTACACATCATAGAAGCCCTACATTGCAGCAGGAGGCCTCTTGGCCCATCGAGTCTACACTGACCACAATCCCACCCAGGCCCTATCTCCATAACCACACATATTTATCCTGCTAATCTCCCTGACATTTAGGGGCACGACCAATCCACCTAACCCGCACATCTTTGGAGTGTGGGAGGAAACTGGAGCGCCCGGAAGAATCCTATGCAGTCACGGAGAGAACGTGCAAACTCCGCACAGACAGTGGCCCAAGACTAGGATTGAACCCGGGTCCCTGGCGCCGTGAGGAGTTTGCGCCTTCTCCTTGTGTCTGTGTGGGTTTCCTCCGGGTGCTCCAGTTTCCTCTCATACTCCAAAGACGTGCGGGGGGGTTACGTGGATTGGCCGTGCTAAAATTCACTCTTGTGTCGGGGGGGATTGACAGGGTAAATGTGTGGGGTTACGGGAAGAGGGCCTGGTCAGTACAGAGTCAATGGGCTGAATGGCCTCCGTCTGCACTGGAGGGATAACACGCGAACTCCACACAGACGGTGACCTGAGGCCGGAATCGAACTGGGATCCCTGGCGCCGTGAGGCAGCAGTGCCAACCACCGTGCCATGTTTTATTATGAAGCCTAATCCATGGTGTTGTGGCCTTGACTCTTCAATTACTTCATAATTTTACTCTGGAAGGAATAAGCGACATCGCTACCCTGTTATAAACATCTGGCTCAGTCGCTTGTACACGAGGTGTGGGTTCAAAACCTTCTCTGACCTTAACTGATCGATATCGAGGTGTTAGTGCAGTCCCAAGGTTGTTGGAACTGTGAACAGTGCGATGTCCGACACAGGCCCCTGTCCGGCTCTTCCAGAGCGTAGTGAAGATCCCAGTTGCCAACTCTCCAGGATTTTCCTGGAGCCTCCAGGAATCAGAGATCAATCCCCAGGATCCAGCTGTGTTCAACCCCTGGAGACAAGACATCGGGACATTAATGCAAAGATTAGGCCATAAGATATAGGAGCAGAAATATGCCTTCGGCCCATCGAGTCTGCCTTGCCATTCAATCAGGGCTGATAAGCTTCTCATCTCCGTTCATAGAACATAGAACATAGAACATTACAGCGCAGAACAGGCCCTTCGGCCCACGATGTTGCGCCGACCAGTTACAAAACAATGACCCACTAGCCTAAACCAATCCCTTTTCGTCCATAAACCTATCCACAGATCTCTTAAACGCCCCCAAACTAGGCGCATTTACAACTGCAGCTGGCAGGGCATTCCAGTCCCTCACCACCCTCTGGGTAAAGAACCTACCCCTGACATTAGTCCTAATTTAAAACCCCCCCCTTAATTTAAAATCGTGCCCCCTCGTGCTAGCTTTCTCCATCCTAGGAAAAAGGCTATCACTATCTACCCTGTCTAAACCTCTAATCATCTTATATGTTTCAATGAGATCCCCTCTTAGCCGCCTTCTTTCCAGCGAAAACAACCCCAAATCTCTCAGTCTCTCCTCATAGGATCTCCCCTCCATTCCAGGCAACATCCTGGTAAACCTCCTCTGCACCCTCTCCAAAGCCTCTACATCCTTCCTGTAATGTGGGGACCAGAACTGCACACAAAACTCCAAGTGTGGCCGCACCAGAGATGTGTACAGTTGCATCTCCCCGATAACCCCTGATTCTCTTATTAATCAAGAACCTATCTATCTCTGTCTTAAAGACACTCAACAACCCGGTCTCCACAGCCTTCTGTGGCAGAGAGTTCCACGGATTCACCATCCTCTGCTGAAGAAATTCCTCCTCATCTCGATTCTAAAGAACTGCCCCTTTATTCAGAAGCTGTACCCATGGCTCTCAGTCCCTCCTACAACTGGAAACACCTTCCCCATGTCCATTCCATCCAGACCTTTCAGTATTCTGTAAGTTTCAATGAGAACCCCCCCTCATCCTCATCCTTCTAAACTCCATTGCGGCCTGACCCGGAGACAGATGTGTGGGTGAGGGGGATTGGCCGTGGTGAATAGCCGGGGTTACAAGGGCAGGGCTTTTAAGAGCGTTGGGGGGGGAACCAAACAGACACGGGGGGGAATGTGCAAACTCCACACAGACAGTGATGGTCAACCTGCAAAATATTCCCAGCATGCCTGTGGTGAGTGGTAAGAGTGGGGTTGACTCCTGGTCAGCCATCTTTGATGCGGAGTGGCACTCCTCAGGCTTCAGGCTCCAGCCTCAGGCCCGTGACTGCTGCAAATGAGAAAAACAAGCTTTAGAAAACAGATGTGCTTTGTTTGGCTCCGACAGCATCTGTCGGAGTAAGAAGTCTAAGAAGACATGTTAAAGATTTGATTGTGATTTGATTTGATTTACTATTGTTTCCTGCACGCTATACAGACAAAGCATACCGTTTGTAGAGAAGGAAAGGAGAGACTGCAGAATGTAGTGTTATAGTCATAGCGAGGGTGTAGAGAAACTGAGGAACTGAGGTGTGGAACTGAGCCACGACAGATCAGCCATGATCTTATTGAATGGCGGGGCAGGCTCGAAGGGCCAGATGGCCTACTCCTGCTTCTTTTTCTAATGTTCTTATGAAAGATCAACTTAATTTAAGGTAAATCCATTCAAAAGTCTGACAGCAGCAGGGAAGAAGCTGTCCCCCAAAGGAAGAAGGTGGAAGAGAGAATGTCCGGGGTGTGTGGGGTCCTTAATTATGCCGGCTGCTTTTCCGAAGCAGCGGGAAGTGTAGACAGAGTCATAAGAACATAAGAAATAGGAGCAGGAGGAGGCCATCTAGCCCTTCGAGCCTGCCCCGCCATTCAATAAGATCATGGCTGATCTGTCGTGGCTCAGTTCCACCTTCCCGCCCTCTCCCCATAACATAAGAACATAAGAAATAGGAGCAGGAGTAGGCCATCTGGCCCCTCGAGCCTGCCCCGCCATTCAATAAGATCATGGCTGATCTGTCGTGACTCAACCCTTAATCCCTTCTCTTATCAAAAACCCATCAACCCGCGTCTTAAAAATATTTAGCAAGGCAGCCTCCAGCACTTCAATGGGTAGAGAATTAGAACATATAAGAACATAAGAAATAGGAGCAGGAGTAGGCCATCTAGACCCTCGAGCCTGCCCCGCCATTCAATAAGATCATGGCTGATCTGAAGTGGATCAGTTCCACTTTCCCGCTTTCTCCCCATAACCCTTAATCCCCTGTCAGTGGATGGGAGGCTGGTTTGTGTGATGGATTGGGCTACATTCACAAACTTTTGTAGTTTCTTGCAGTCTTGGGCAGAGCAGGAGCCCATGCCAAGCTGTGATACAACCAGAAAGAATGCTTTCTAACGAATTAATATCACACTTAACTCAAGCTCCTTCTGTATCGTTATTTAACTCTCCTGAAGCTCGGAGATAAACTTCATTCCGTTTGCAAATTAGGCAAATCTGTTTCCAAGGTGAGATTTTTGTAGAACTAGAATTGCTACAGTGCAGAAGGAGGCCACTCAGCCCATCAAGTTTGTACTGACCACAATCCCACCTATTCCTGTATTCCCACATGTTTACCCCTGCTAGTCCCCCTGAGACTGGGGTCAATTTATTATCGTCAATCAACCCAACCCACACATCTTTGGACTGTGGGAGTAAACCCCTGTTTCCTGTTTGAAATCATTCTCATTCTGCTGCAAAGCGAGCATTTTTTCTCCAGTGAGGAATACAGAGTGGCACAGTGGTTAGCGCTGCTGCCTCACAGCGCCAGGGACCCAGGTTCGATTCTGGCCTCGGGTCACTGCCTGTGTGGAGTTTGCACATTCTCCCCGTGTCTGCGTGGGTTTCCTCCCAAAGTCCAAAGATGTGCGGGTGAGGAGGATTAGTGGGATATACGTGTGGGGTTACGGGGATAGGGCCAGGGACAGGCTGGGGTGAGATATTGGAGAGTCAGTGCAGTCTCGATGGGCTGAATGGCCTGCAGATTCTAAGACAAGCCATTGGCTGGAAGGAGTCAGGAGATGGATTGCCCAATGCCTCCTGGACCTGAGTAAACAGAAACACAGGCTGCGCTGAGCGATTCCTAAGGCTGACGTCAACATCAGACACATAACGATCTGGAGCCGGATACAGGGAGCGATACACACACCGGGAAAATCTCTCCATGTCCGACCTACAACACCAGTAACAAAATAATAGAAAGACTTGTGTTTGTTTGACTCCATTCACAACAACAGACGCCTCTAAGAGCTCTCCTGCTCCAGGAAATACATTTCCTAAGTGTAGTCACTGTTATAACATAACAAACACAGCAGCTAATTTCACTCAGCAAGTTCCCACCAACCGCAATCATGGAACCCTACAGTGCAGAAAGAGACCCTTCAGCCCATCGAATCTGCGCCGAACACACTCCCACCCAGGCCCTACCCCCATATCCCCACATATTATACCCACTAATCCCTCTAACCCACACATCCCTGGACACTAAGGGCAAATTTCTTAGCACGGCCAATGAACCTAACCCACACATCTTTGGACTGTGGGTGGAAACCGGAGCACCCGGAGAAAACCCACGCAGACACGAGGAGAATGTGCAAACTCCGCACAGACAGTGACCCAAACCAGGGATCGAACCCAGCACCCTGGAGCTGTGAAGCAGCAGTGCTAACCACTGTGCTACGTGTCACAATGTGACCATGAGCAGATAACCTGTTTACTTTAAGATGTTGATTGAGGGATAATTCAACCCTGATTCAGCTTTGACCAAGGGTCATCTGGATTCGAAATGTCAGCTCTTTTCTCTCCTTACAGACCTACTGAGATTTTTCCAGCATTTTCTCTTTTGGAGGAATAACTTCGATTTGATTCGATTTATTATTGTCACATGTATTAACATACAGTGAGAAGTATTGTCTCTCGCATGCTACACAGACAAAGCATACCCTTCATAAAGAAGGAAAGGAGAGGGTGCAGAATGTAGTCATACCTAGAGAAAGATCAATTTAATGCAAGGTTGGTCTATTCAAAAGTCTGACAGCAGCAGGGAAGAAGCTCTTCTTGAGTACGTGACCTCAAGAGTTTTATATCCTTTTTCCGACTGGAGAAGGTGGAAGAGAGAATGTCCGGGATGTCAGGGGTCCTTGATTATGCCGGCTGCTTTTCCGAGGCAGCAGGAAGTGTAGAGAGAGTCAATGGATGGGGGGGTTGGTTTGTGTGATGGATTGGGCTACATTCATGACCCTTAGTAGTTTCTTGTGGTCTTGGGCAGAGCAGGAGCCCATACCAAGCTGTGATACACCCAGAAAGAATGCTTTCCAAGGTGCATCTGTAGGAGTTGATGGGAGTTGTAAGCGGACATGCCAAATTTCCTTAATCTTGTGAGAAAGTAGGGCCATTGGTGGGCTTTCTTAATTTTACAGTCGGCATGGGGATACCAGGACAGGACACAGGGGAGAACTTCCACGCTCCTCTTCAACACTGTGCCGAGGGATCGTTACATCTACTCAAGCTGTTAGTTCCGGCTTAGCAGGGCCTAGGAGTGGAGGCATAGCGCTAAACACTGGGCCCATGCCATCTCGGGGTAGGGTGGGCAAGAGAGTGGGTCCACACTTTGTTAATCACTGAAGCCTGGGGTTTCAGGAGTCTCGGGAGAGGGGGTGCACATGATGTTAATCACTGGGCCCGTACCTTCTGGGGGCCCAGCCTCTGAAAGATTTTCCCCACTTCTCACCTCAACACTCACATGCACAGTGGGTGCTTTGCTCTGGGACAAAGTTCCAGTGCCTGAAATCAGCTTGTTCTGGTACAAGATTTCAGATTTGTGCTTCTGAGAGTCCAGATGCACTCGAGCTGAGGTCATTGGCATCTGCCCTTGACCCCACTCTCACCCTCCCACATAGCAGACCACCCCCTCAGGGACTGCGTGGGCTATTTTCAGAGCGCCCGCTGTGCCCCAGGGGTTGTTGTATTGTCTTCAAGTCAAGTTGGCTGAATGAAAACGAAAAGCTTCTTCTCTGCTGCCACCAGACTTTTGAATGGACCTACCTCGCATTAAGTTGATCTTTCTCTTACGCCCTAGCTGTGACTATAACACTACATTCTGCACTCTCTCCTTCCCTTCTCTATGAACGGTATGCTTTGTCTGTAGAGCGCACGAGAAACAATACTTTTCACTGTGTACAAATACATGTGACAATAATAAATCAAATCAAAGAATATAGAACATAGAACATTACAGCGCAGAACAGGCCCTTCGGCCCACGATGTTGCGCCGACCAGTTACAAAACAATGACCCACTAGCCTAAACCAATCCCTTTTCGTCCATAAACCTATCCACAGATCTCTTAAACGCCCCCAAACTAGGCGCATTTACAACTGCAGCTGGCAGGGCATTCCAATCCCTCACCACCCTCTGGGTAAAGAACCTACCCCTGACATCAGTCCGATAACTACCCCCCCTTAATTTAAAGTCGTGCCCCCTCGTGCTAGCTTTCTCCATCCTAGGAAAAAGGCTATCACTGTCTACCCTGTCTAAACCTGTAATCATCTTATATGTTTCAACATGGGTAAATCTGTGAGTTTTAGAGTTTCTTATTCCTCTCATGTACCCTGTACTCATATGGTTTTCGTATAATGGGTGGTTTTAGTATATTTCTAGCTTTTTTTGTGTAGGACAGATTATAAAGTGGACCAAGAAACATAGAAACTAGAAGCAGGAGGAGGCCATTTGGCCCTTCGAGCCTGCTCCGCCATTCACTTTGATCATGGCTGGTCATCAAATTCGATATCTTGATACCCTCTTCCCACCCAAATCTTTCCCTTTGAATAGAATCCCTACAATGCAGAAGGAGGCTATTCGGCCCATTGAGTCGGTACTCAATCCCACTCAAGCCCTATCCCTATAACCCCACGCATTTACCCTCGCTAGTCCACCTGACACTGAGGGGCAATTTAGCATGGCCAATTCATCTAACCCGCACATCTTTGGAGTGTGGGAGGAAACCGGAGCACCCGGAGGAAACCCACGCAGACACGGGGAGAATGTGCAGACTCTGCACAGACAGTGACTCAAGCTGGGACTCGAACCCAGATTCCTGGTGCTGTGAGGCAGCAGTGCTAACCACTGTGCCACTGTTCTAAAATGTTTATCCCTTATCCTCAAACTAAGACCCCTTAGTCCTGGACTCCCCTCACCATCGGGAACATTCTTTCTGACCTTGTCTAATCCTGTTAGAATTGTATAAGTTTCTATGAGATCCCATTTATTAATCACAAGTAGGCTTATATTAACACTGCAGTGAAGTGATCTGAAAATCCCCTAGTCGTCACTCTCCGGTGCCTGTTCGGGTACACTGAGGGAGAATTTAGCATGGCCAATGCATCTAACCAACATATCTTCCAGAATGTGGGAGGAAACCTGAGCATCCGGAGGAAACCCATGCAGATATGGGGATAATGTGCAGACTCCACACCGACAATGACCCAAGCCGGGAATCGAACCCAGATCTCTGGCACTGTGGGGCAGCAGTGCTAACCACTGTGCCACTGTACTGCCCATTACTACCAGATCACTGCTGGTTTATTTCTCCGTTTAAAGTTACTATCATGAGTCTTAAGATCTTTATATTTTTCCCACGCCCTCTTCTCTGCCTTCTTCCCATAATCCCACACATATTAATGTGAGTAATCCCATCTAACCTACACACCTTGGGACATTAAGGGGCAATTTAGCATGGCCAATCCACCTAACCTACATATTTTTGGAGTGTGGGTGGAAACCAGAACACCTGGAAGAACTCCACACAGATAAGAACATAAGAAATAGGAGCAGGAGTAGGCCATCTAGCCCTTCGAGCCTGCCCCGCCATTCAATAAGATCATGGCTGATCTGTCGTGGATCAGTTCCACTTTCCCGCTTTCTCCCCATAACCCTTAATTCCCTTGTCTATCAGAAACCTATCTACCCGTGACTTAAATATATTCAGCAAGGCAGCCTCCACCACTTCAACGGGCAGAGAATTCCAGAGACTCACCACCCTTTGAGTGAAGAAGTTCCTCCTCAACTCCGTTCTAAACTGACCCCCCCCTTATCTTGAGGCTGTGCCCCCTAGTCTTGCTGTCCTTTCTGAGTGGGAAGAATCTCTCTACCTCTACCCTATCCATCCCCTTCATTATCTTATACGTCTCTATAAGATCCCCCCTCATCCTTCTAAACTCCAACGAGTACAGACCCAGTCTATTTAGTCTCTCTTCATAGTCCAACCCCCTCATCTCCAGTATCAGCCTAGTAAACCTCCTCTGCCCTCCCTCCAAGGCCAAAATATCCTTCCGCAGGTGCGGCGACCAAAACTGCACACAGTACTCCAGCTGCAGCCTCACCAGTGCCCTGTACAGTTGCAGCAAGACCTCCCTACTTTTATATTCAATCCCCTTCGCTATGAAGGCCAGCATCCCATTCGCCTTCCTGACCACCTGCTGCATCTGCAGACTGGGTTTTTGCGATTTGTGCACAAGGACCCCCAGGTCCCTCTGCACCGTAGCATGCTGCAGCTTTTCGCCTTTTAAATAATAAGTTTTATTATTTAATACACAGATATGGGGAGAATATGCAGACTCCACGCAGACAGAGTCCCAAGCCGGGAATCGAACCCAGGACCCCAGCACTGTGAGGCAGCAGTGCTAACCGACTGTGCCACCTGCATTAGAATCTTGTCCCCTGGTAGATTTCATTTCTTTTATCAAAAGACAGTAATCTGATCTGAGCTACATGTTGCTGGAAAATTCCCCCGGACAGATCTTGCGAGTCGTTTTCTTGAAGGTGGAGATCGGAGAGAGTTCAGCTCCTCCTTGCCCTGGAGTATAGGACAGGGGGGGGATTTGTATGCTTGTATCTGGGAACATTGGCTTTAATTAATCTGTGTTTATCAGAGTGAACTTTGGTTTGGCTGCTAATTGAGTACACTTTTTATGGAGCTCTTGGAATATTGCCATAAGCTCTGGGGATCTTTGCCATCCCCCTAGCTTGTTATTTCCTTGTTAAGTCCCATTTTATGGGTTATTTTATGGGTCAACAACAGATCCAGAGAATGCCCTCAATCTGTAACAGGGTGGACTGATGGAAGTAAGGCTGAGGTTCTTGGACCTCCCAGTTGTTGCTGGAAGATTTTCTTTAGGGCTTTTGATTTTGATTTGATTTATTATTGTCACCTGTATTAGTATACAGTGAAAAGTATTGTTTCTTGCATGCTACACAGACAAAGCATACCATACATAGAGAAGGAAAGGAGAGGGTGCAGAATGTAGTGTTACTGTCAGAGCTAGGGTGTAGACAAAGATCAACTTAATGCGAGGTAGGTCCATTCACAAGTCTGACAGCAGCAGGGAAGAAGCTGTTCTTGAGTCGGTTGGTACATGGCCTCAGACTTTTGTATCATTTTCCCAAAGGAAGAAGGTGGAAGAGAGAATGTCCGGGGTGCGTGGGGTCCTTAATTATGCCAACTGCTTTTCCCGAGGCTGCGGGAAGTGTAGACAAAGTCAATGGATGGGAGGCTGGTTTGCCTGATGGATTGGACTACGTTCACAACTTTTTGTAGTTCCTTGTGGTCTTGGGCAGAGCAGGAGCCCATACCAAGCTGTGATACATCCGGAAAAAATGTTTTCTGTGGTGCAGCTGTAAAAATGGCAGTGGGCGTGGCTGGAGAAGATTATCAAACACTGTGGGATGGATTCTCCCTGTGACCCCATCATCTTGCTGCACTGTTTGGAAAAATGTCTCCCAGGCTTATGTTCCCCAAGGCTGGTGGGCCAGCATACCGTCCAATTAAGGACAGCGGGGAAGTCCTCGAAGCTGTAGGCCTGTAGTGGGCTTTGATATTTAGCCTTTGAATTGATCACAACTTTACCCATCAAATAACCAGACCAAGTCACAGAGTTCTCTTAATCAGCTATTTTACTCGAGCTACATCTCAGACTCTGGAAAGTCACAGAGATCAGTGTCGGGAACTAACCAGAGTCCAGGATTCAGGAATGCACCAG
This sequence comes from Prionace glauca, assembly GCA_037974335.1. Lineage (NCBI taxonomy): Eukaryota > Metazoa > Chordata > Chondrichthyes > Carcharhiniformes > Carcharhinidae > Prionace > Prionace glauca. Next base: position 56,549,578 of record CM075738.1, on the reverse strand, counting down.
CAGTTGTGGTTTCAAATTCAATTAAAAGTAATCAGCATTTAACAATCAAGATCTAGGAGTTATCTCTATCCACGCAATTATTGACTAAGGTTACATCATTCATAAGATACAGATATTTCACACAGTCAAGTTTATTTTATGATGTAGAGATACTGGTGTTGGACTGGGATGGGCACAGTCTCACAACACCAGGTTAAAGTCTCCACTCACCTGAGGAAGGAGCAGCGCTCCGAACGCTCGTGATTCCAAATAAACCTGTTAGAAGCTGTATAGGGCATTGGTGAGGCCGCAGCTGGAGTACTGTGTGCAGTTTTGGTCGCCGCACCTACGCAAGGATATTTTGGCCTTGGAGGGAGTGCAGAGGAGGTTTACTAGGCTGATACCGGAGTTGAGGGGATTGAGCTATGAGGAGAGGCTGAATAAACTAGGCTTGTACTCGTTAGAGTTTAGAAGAATGAGGGGAGATCTCATTGAGATGTATAAGATGATGAATGGGATGGATAGGATAGAGGTGGAGAGACTCTTCCCGCTCAAAAAAGACAGTAGGACTAGGGGGCACAGCCTCAAGATAAAGGGGAGGCGGTTTAGAACGGAGTTGAGGAGGAACTTCTTCACTCAAAGGGTGGTGAATCTCTGGAATTCTCTGCCCGTTGAAGTGGTGGAGGCTGCCTCACTAAATATTTTTAAGACGCAGGTTGATGGGTTTTTGATAAGAGAGGGGATTAAGGGTTATGGGGAGAGGGCGGGAAGGTGGAGCTGAGCCACGACAGATCAGCCATGATCTTATTGAATGGCGGGGCAGGCTCGAAGGGCCAGATGGCCTACTCCTGCTCCTATTTCTTATGTTCTTATGTTATGTTAACCTGATGTTGAAGAAAGAACAGTACAGGACAGGAACAGGTCCTTCGGCCCTCTAAGCCTGTGTTGTTCATGCTGTCCTATCTAGACCAACCGCCTGTATCTCACTATTCCCTATCTGTCCATGTATCTATCCAGATACGTCTTAAATGTGGCTAACGTATCTGCCTCAACCGCCTCACTTGGAAGTACATTCCTGACCTCCACCACCCTCTGTGTAAAAAACATCCCCCCCGCACATCTCC